>BQNB010002156.1:0-128376 GCA_026074375.1 Tanacetum coccineum
CATGATTCGGTAGACACGTAGGGAGACAATCACCACACGATCTATACTAGAAACCCAAGTGATCAAAATAGATCACCTCCATGTAGAAACATACTATATGTCAATGTATACCCCGTAGATGCTAGTCTTGATAACCCATAACCCTAAAGACAAACCTTAAATAAACTAGATTCAAGATTAAAGATCAAAAACACAAACCCTAGATTGGGTTTTGGTTTATGCCATCACTTTTCTAGAGAGGGAAAGGGAGTGCAAAACTTGATAAGTTGTTACTTTTTAATTAAGTCAATAGATATGACTAAATCAACACGTACTTATCAAGTTTAAAATCCCTTTGATTCTCCTCCTTATGGCCGGCCTAAAGTAGGCTTTAAACAAGCTTGCTCATTTGATGGTTTAGTCCAATTAATAAGTACTAGCTTAGTTAACTAGAATCCCGTTATTGATCTCGGGCTATGTAGGTTATACATATACTGTTGGGAATTAAAGAGCTTCTATAAGATATTGTTGCTGAAGGACTTAATACTGCTAGTTATAGTTAGTACTGTTAGTACAATGTTAGTACTGTCAGTATATAGTTAGTACTGTTAGTTAGTATATTAGTGCTGCTTATGAGATATGTATGAGATAAATTAGGAATAGATATGCATGATCTCTGCATAATCTCCTAACGCATTTTGTAAGCCTATTAGGGTTTTCCTTAGTGTATAAAAGGAACCCTACGGCATAGTTAGACATATCTCTTTTTCATATACTTTCATAGTCGTCCAATTCATATAATAGTTAGAGTCTTTCATTGTAAGGCAAAACATATAGTTGTTTTGTGGTTTGTTTAATATATTGAAAGCTTTGTGAAAGTTCTGTGTTTATTTTTTGATTGTTTCTTCTAAGTATATAAAGATTAATTCAGCATAGTCTTTATATATACACCACAAGGTTTCTAATCTAGTTGTTTAGATTTATCTAAGCTAATAAAAGATCCATTCAATTGGAACCAAAAGTGGTATTAGAGTGGGTGTTCTGAAACCTTGATTTAGAAGAAACAAACTAGATCCATCTCTCTGTTCATTCCTTATATCAAAAACCATGGATATAGAAAATACCCAAAACAATTCTCTTGCAAAACTGCCACTTCTTAAGCAAGGTGAATATGACACATGGAGACTCAGAATGGAGTCATATATTCAACTTCAAGATTATGCTATCTGGGAGATCATAGAGGAAGGCAACTCTTTTAAGCCAGTAGCTCGAACCACTACAAACGAACATGGTACATCTACTACAACAATACCTGGTGCTGTTATTGCTGAATAGAAGATCCTAAAGAAGAATGATCTTAAAGCCCGAAGCATCCTGATGATGACACTTCCAAGTGAGCATCTACTTACTTTCAATAAACACAAGGATGCCAAGTCTTTATTTGAAGCCATAGAAGCAAGATTTGGTGGTAATGAAGCCACCAAGAAGACTCAAAAGACACTCTTAAAGCAGATGTATGAAACCTTCAATGCATCTAGCTCAGAGTCACTTGACTCTATCTTTAACAGGCTTTAGAAAATTGTAAGCCAAATAACTATCTTAGGTGAAATCATCACTCCAGAAGAACTTAACCTGAAATTCTTAAGAAGTCTTCCTACTGAATGGGGTATGCATGTTGTGGTCTGGAGGAACAAATCAGATCTGGGCTCAATAAGTTTTGATGATCTTTACAATAATTTTAAGATTGTTGAACCAGAAGTCAAAAGAAGTGTAATCTCTAGCTCAAACTCAGGCTCTCAGAATTTAGCCTTTCTCTCAGGTCTTAGCAGTACAAATGATGTTAATACTGCTAATGTTCATGTTAGTACTGGTAGTACTCATGTTAGTACTGCTAGCACTAATAATAGTATTGCTTGTCTCAGTGATGCCACAACATATACTTATCTGGCCACTCAACCCAATGGGTCTCAAATTGTTCATGAAGACCTAGAGCAAATCCATGAAGACGATCTTGATGAAATGGATTTAAAGTGGTAATTGGCATTGCTAAGTATGAAAGCAAGAAAGTTTTATTAGAGAACTGGTAAAATGATTATCATCAATGGAAGTGATACTGCTGGTTATGATAAGAAAAAGGTGGAATGTTTCAATTGTCATAAGTTGGGACATTTAGCTAGAGAGTGCAGAAAACCTAGGAGTCAAGAGAACAGAACAAAAGTTAAGATAGCTCAAGAAGAACAGTGAATGTGGAAGAATCTTATTCCAAAGCTATGTTAGCTATAGATGGCACTGGATTTGATTGGAGCTACATGGCAAATAAGGAGGCTTCTGCCAACTTTGCACTTATGGCTTTCTCTGACTCTAAGGTACAAAATAACAAAACTTGCTCTAAAACTTGTCTTAAAAATTTTGAAGATCTTAAGTCTAGGTATGATAAGTTGAGAATAGAGCTTAATAAGTCTTAATCTGATTTAGATAGCTATAAAAAGGGTTTAGTTTTAGTAGAAGAACAACTGGTCTTTTATAAGAAAAATGAAAGTATGCTTTGTGATCAGATTGATGTTCTTAAAAGAGATGCCTCATTTAATGAATCAGATATTAAGGCTCTTAAGAAACAAGTAGAAAGACTTAAGAAAGAAAAAGAGGATAATCAGTTTAAAATTGACAACTTTGAAAATGCCTCTAAAAGTCTGGATCAATTGATTGGAAATCAAATATCTGATAACAATAAGAAGGGTCTAGGATATAATGTTGTTCCCTCTCCACTTACAAGCTTGTTTGCACCTCCTAGTATTGATTTATCAAACTAAGGACTTGAGAAATTTAAACAGCCTGAATTTGAAGGACATGGTGTTAAGGTAAATAAGGGTGCTAGTGAAAATGTCTCTAAAGAAGTTAAGAAAACTTCAGATGCTCCAATAATTGAAGATTAGGTTTCAGATTGTGATGAAGATGAGAATGTTGTGTTAGAATCTCTTAATGTTCAAAAACCTAAGCAAGCTGATCAACCAAGGAAAGTTAGTCAAAACCCTAGGAACAACAGTACAAGCTGGAATACCCCAATGCCTAAAAAATTAGGAGTTGGATTTCAATTTACACCAAAAGCTTGTTTTGTGTGTGGGAGTTTTAATCATCTAATTAAAGACTGTGATTTTCATGATAAAAGGATGGTACAAAAACCTGTTTTGAACAAAGTGTAAAAGGGAACTAGTCAAAGGGAAGTTAGATCAGTTTGGACTAATGCAATGAGGGTCAATCATCAAAAATTTTCTAATTCTAGAAGGAATTTTGCTCTAATAGCAGTTTTAACCAAGTTTGGTCTAGTACCATTTAGTACTGCTAGGCAAATCTTTTCAAGAACTACATCACCAGTTAGTGCTGCTAGGTCATTCAATACTGATGTACCCTCTGTAAATGGTGCCAAACCAAGGACAAATGCTTTTCAAAAGTCACATTCACCATTAAGAATGTCTATTTACCAACAAACAACACTTAAAAGTAGAAACTTGAATAACAAAGTTAATACTGCTAAGGTAATTTCTGTTAATACTGTTAAAGGAAAAAAGAATGACAAGTGCTGTTGGGGAACAAGAGATAAATGTTGTTAAGCCTACATCATACTGGGCATGGAGACCTAAAATAAGGATGATAAATCATGTCTACAAGAATACTGGATCATGTATTTGTAAGCAATTTAACTCTGTTGATCCAACAGGTAGAAACAAGTCAGTAATGGATTGGGTTCCCAAGATAAATTAATTCTCTTGTGACGAGTATAGTTAGTTCTGCTAATTATACTTGATACTGCTATGTTAGTATTGTTGTTGTATTTTCTATGTTTTAGTTTAACATTTGCAGGTTATAAAAAAATGTTTAGTTAGATTTGAGGGGAGGACTTTGATGAGAACTTTGATGATAGAATGGATGGTCTTTTAGTGTTGGTTTTACAACCACACAACAAATGGTCATCAATTCACCATGCTTAACAGGCGTAAGAACTGGCTAGTCCATAAGCAAACGGTTTGTGGTAAAGACTTTTCAAATCTGTTTATGGTTGACAATTTACCAAAAATTGTAGTGTTCTCAACTTACCTTACTTCATGGTTAAGAGTTGGCTAGTCCAGTATCAAACAGTTCTTGGTAAAGACTAATCAAATATGTTAATAGCTGAGAGTTTGCTAAAAACTATATAGTTATCAATGCGTCATGTTTTGCAATGAAGCATTGGCTATTCCAGGGCAAACGACAACTGGTAAAGAATCATCAAATCCGTTTATGGCTGGTAGTTTGCCAAAAACTATAAGTCCAATTATCCACCTCTTTCAGGAGGTTACACACTTGAAAGTGGTGAGGACAGTCTGAAACTTATAGAATTAATGGATTTATGTACCAAATTGATTGATAAAGTTACCATTTTGGAAAATGCTCTTAAACAATCTAAGGAGTCTCATGCTCAGACTCTAACAATGTTGATGAAGAAAGTCAAAAGATTAGAAGACAAGCTCAAGTTATGATTTCAGATGCAGAAGAGTATTTGATTTTAGAGGATCTTGTCAAATAGGGGAGGATGGAAGAAACTAAAAATGCATGAGTGGAGTATGACAAACTTCAAAGGTATGAACATGGAAGAAACAAAAAATGCATGAGTGGAGTATGACAAAATTTAAAGGTATGAACTATGAGCAGGTATATATTTGAAGAAGAGTACAAGAAGCTTAATACTGCTAGTGTTAAGTTTGTATTGCTGGGGATATATTTCTACTGCTGAGAGAAGTTAGTACTGTTAGGTTTAAGTTAGTACTGCTAGACCAAACTTAGTACTGCTAAGTGACCGTTAGTACTGTTTGAGCCATAACAAAATTAATTTAAGAGCCGTTGAGATATTTTTGCCAACAACCTGGCTTATAAATCTTCCAGATAAGCTGAAATCTTTTACAGTCAGTGAATATAAACTCTTTTACACTTCTCACAAAATTCCAAATTATTAATCAACTTTTCATTCATCAAAATGGAAAATTTGGAGTTTTGCGACGAACAAAATATTGTAAATTGGGAATATATCTTGCTGGGAATGACAGAAGCAAAAGATTCTGAAGTCTACAAGATTACAAGAGCAGATAGAAGTTCAAGCTTTCATGGAGACATTCAAGCATTGTTAAGAAGACTTGATAGACAAGATTTAAGTCAACTATACAGCTTGGTTCAAGAAAGATTTAAAGATCATCCACTTGAGGGTCATGATTTAGATTTATGGGGAGATCTTAGGATGTTATTTGATCTGAAGGAAGAGGATGACATATGGTTGAATCAACAGTATTAGGAGTTACTGAGATGGAAATTGCATGAATACAGTGGTGTTCACTCTTTATTCTTAGATGGTACATCAATACAGATCAACACGTTAGTAGAAAAGAAGTATCCACTGAAGAAGGAAATCTTGGTGAAGATGATCAACTTGAAGATTGAAGCAGAAGAAGAAAGTTTTGTGGCACATGAGCTTATAAAGTTTATCAAATCTCATATTGCAGAATAGAGTTAGTTATGAAGAATTTTTAAAAGCTAACAGGAAAGGAAGCTAAAGTGTTTGAAAGAATCCTCTCAAAATCAAAGAGCTTTAATTCAAGAAACTTAAGATTTGAAGGTAAATCATAAGTTTAGGGGAGGATTGTTAGGAATTAAAGAGCTTCTACAAGATAATGCTGCTGAAGGACTTAATACTACTAGTAGTAATAGTTAGTACTGCTAGTTATAGTTAGTACTGTTAGTATAATGTTAGTACTGTCAGTATATAGTTAGTACTGTTAGTTAGTATATTAGTGCTGCTTATGAGATATGTATGAGATAAATTAGGAATAGATATGCATGATCTCTTCATAATCTCCTAACGCGTTTTGTAAGCCTATTAGGGTTTTCCTTAGTGTATAAAAGGAACTCTACGGCATAGTTAGACATATCTCCTTTTTATATACCTTCATAGTTGTCCAATTCATATAATAGTTAGAGTCTTTCATTGTAAGGCAAAACATATAGTTGTTTTGTGGTTTGTTCAATATATTAAAAGCTTTATGAAAGTTATGTGTTCATTGTTTGATTGTTTCTTCTGAGTATATAAAGATAATTCCGCGTAGTCTTTATATATACACCACAAGGTTTCTAATCTAGTTGTTTAGATTTATCTAAGCTACTAAAAGATCCATTCAATTGGAACCAACAAAAACAATATCAATAGTGTATTATTGTGTCTAAGCTCATGGCACACAAACTAACTTGTGTATATATCAATAATGATAAATATATATAATGATAATAGCCCCTGGTGTAGGTAATTGCCATATACCTATGAGATTCAAATATAGTGCGTTTGGTTACCTATCTGGCTAACACAAACGGGATTATTCAATCCCGATAGATCTATCAATAATATTCGCGTTCACTCGCAAGTGATTAATGGTCCATGATAGTGGGGTCTTTTGGCATAAAGGGACTTAGATCACAAGCAATAATATATCAAGATAGCATACATTTGGAAAACACTTGTATTCATAGTTTATAGCATGTATCCCCCTCACGGGTTTATGAAAACATTCAAGAGATTTAAAAGTGAGGCTATGAACTCACAATATCGGTTTTAAGTTCTTGTGTATATTAAAAATAATTGAGCATGTATCCCCCTCGTGGGTTTATAAAACATTAGAAGATTTAAAATGCGAGGCTATAAACTTACCTTAACAGGGGAAATCTAATTGATGTCAAAAGTATATCAAGAGAAATACGTCCGTATGGTAGTACGATGTTATCTACCTGGGCGGGAAAGTTCAGTATATCAAGTGAAAGTAACGGCCTCATAACGCAACCTGAGGGTAATATATCAAGTCTTAGTGTGATGGTTTATGTTTCAAAACTTCATAAAGTTTAACGTATTACTTTGATTTGATTAATTTATGGAATATTGTATCACTGTTCGGGCTATCATAATTCAGAGGCCAAGCAGTATTGTTTGAGGAGACAGGGCACTTTAAATCGTAAACCCAGCAAACTCGTCAAAACAAATACCCAAATGGAACCCCTCACATGAAATTCCCTAGTATCGTGATACGATAAGATTATAAGTTTCTTCAAAAGCTAGTCGATGATAAGTTACAATATATACCCTTGGTTTATAAACTTTTACAAGTTTAGTCCTTTATATATAAAGTATATATAATTTAAACCTTTAACTTTGAAATTTGACAAAATAGGTCCTTATAGTTATAACTTTAGTATAATGACATTTTCAGCCCCTTTAGTTATAAATTTCAGAAAGTTACGATATATACCCTTATGCATGGAAATTTTTCCAAAACAAGTCCAAAAAGTCATGCAAGGTTATTTTAAGATTCTAAATGATATTTGCAGGTTATAGCTTATTAGTATAAGCTAAAATAAGATGTTTTAACGTAACGAAAGTTTAGAAAAAGGATTCGTTAGCTAGAAAATCAAAATGGGTCATTTTTAGGGTTTTTATCAAAAACACATGGGTTTGAGGATTCAAAGCTTCAAATAAGAGTTCATATATGATATTAAGAGAGTATTATGAACATTATAATATAGATTATAAGCTTATGGAACAAGATCTTAGCTTACTTGTGCTAGAAATGGGTCGAAATAGGGTTTTTGGGTTCGTACGCCTAGTAACGACTTCAAGGCTTTGTTTTTATTGCTTCTTGGCTTTTATTATGAGCTTAGGGACTTCTCTTGACCTTCCTTGATCTGATTTAGAACTCCATTGACAAGTATATGAGTTTTTGAGGTGTGATTTAAATGGAAAGGGGTATTCGGCTATTTATACGGCTCATACAGCCTTAGTGCCTAAGTTTTACACCTTAGAGGCCAAGGAAACTTAGAGAAGGGATCAATATCTGTAGATAGACGACTAAGGATGCCTAGAGATGAGTATTGTGAGCTAGAAGTGTAGATTTGCAAGGTGTGGGGTGTTAGAGGGTTTTTGGCCACAAGAAGAACAAGTAGGTGACAAGGAGCTTACAAGTTGGTGATGGAGGTGCTTGTAAGGTGCTGGAGTGATGGTGATGTGGTGGTGAGGTCATGGTGATGAAGGTGGTGGTGAGTCATGGAGGAGCTTGAGGTATTTATTTAGTTTATACATGGCCGTTTTTGGACAGCCAACATCAGTCTCGATAAAATGGTTTCCATTTACAAACCGTAACTACGATGAAGCTCAAACCAGTAAGCATGGTTAGATATTTGAGTCCTCTATAACTTTTAGTTTTACATATTTAGGGGTTACTATACAAAAATCTAGAGATAATAGCCGTTTACTACAGGTGTGCAGAATCTGCGCACCTTTGCCATTTCGGCTATAACTAATTCATCCGACGTCGAATCGGGTTGAGTTAACCGGCAAAATGATCATAAGACATAGGGTTAAAACCTAGTATTTCACTTAATACCCAAAGCCTATTGATTTTTCCCAGATCCTATGTTTTATCAACGGATCAAATTTCTGAAAACTATGAACTAGTTTAAGTGTAACGGGTTTGCAAGGGTTTTCGGGTTTAGAATTAAATTTTTAGGGTTAGTGTAGGAGCTAATATTAGAGAGGGAAAAGTGTTTAAATATTGTGTATTGAGTGCTCGTAATTAGTGCTAAAGAGGTGGTACAAAATCCTTAAGATTTTGGAGGGAAATGAGCTAGTTTGAATTTTATGCTTTATTGGCTTGTACATTGAGCTAAAAAGAGTTGTACATTGTTTTAGACGGAAAAGTTATTCAAATGTGGTGCATTGTACACTTGTACACATGCTTGAAGGCTTGCACATTCATTTTATATGTTTACATTACATATAATTAGGGTTTTGATGTAAATGTTAACATTTAATGCTTGTTTTGAGATAACACTTTGAAAAGTACGTTAAATGGATAATGTACATGGTAAAATGATATTAAGATATTGACTTGACATATTAGGATGTTTACATGAGGTAAACATAGATATAGATAGCATTGATAGAGGTTGTGTGAGCTCGTTTACTTTAGAGATGCAAGTTACGTTGAAAAATGAGATAAAACAAAAAAATTCCCTATATAAAGGTGGTGTATATATAATAGATGGATAATACAGTGCATCTAATTTAATAGATAGATAATTACATTAATGAAAATTATGGGTTGTTATAAGTATTGCTAGTGTATGTTAGTACTGCTAGAGTAAACTTCGAAGTAGTTAATGCTGCTTGTGCTCAGTTACAACTGCTGAGTAATTACAACTGCTGGAAGGATTAATGTTGTTAGAGATGAGATCAAAGACATATCAGAGAAGAGATAAAGGTTGATTGAAGAACAAGAATACTTATGAAGATAAGTATAAATTATTTGTAAAGAAGATATGTATAAACTTATTTGTTTAAGAGATTATGTTTACTTATAGAAAGGATCATAATCATTTGACGCGTTTTGTAAGCCCATTAGGGTTTCCTTAGTGTATAAAAGGAACCCTATGGCATAGATCTAGATATCAGTTTTCACACCAGTTTTTATATTAGTATTCATAGTTTGCATAGCAATCATAGTTAGTATTCATAGCTATTTTGTAACTTAAAATAGTATTCAATATATAGAAAGTTTAGTAAAGATCTTGTTTTTTACTGTTTCATTGTTCTTCTTAGTATTGCAAACTAGATTCCGCATAGTTTGTGATATTCTCAATCTTAGTTTCTACTACAGTTATCTTAGATCTATCCAATATAACTAAGCTTTAACAAGCTAAGTAAGATCTGTCAAGAAGGGATCAACAAAAGACCTCGCCCAACCTTTCAAAAACCCTGAACAAGTGTTCCAATCATCAAGGAAGCTCTCCAAGACATGGAGTCTTGACTATTTGAGTTTACCAGTATTAAACTTAATATTTGATCCTGAAGATCAGTTTGAAGATGAGGAAACAAACAAAATGGACGAACCAACTATGGAAGAGTATATGTTATCCCATATATTTAAGATCCAAACATAACTTTATGTATTACCAACAAGCAAAATTGAGTAGAAAATAAGCTAGGATGTAGAGAGAGAAAGTAGAGAGAGAAACAAGAAAATAAGATTAGATTAGAGAGAGTTTGGCGAGTTACAAGTGAAACAAATGCAATCAACATCCTCTCTATGTGTGGAGAGGGTCCTATATATACCCCTTGCCTACATATGACATATAGGCTTTCTATCTTGGGCCAGGCTTGGCTTATCTTGGGCTTTGAGCCCTAAACATGGACAATATTAGATTACAATCCAAGCCCATTTAACCCGACTAGCCTAATACTTAACAAGACTAATTATAACTAATAAGACCTATAACATTCTTGTTTAACTTATATAAAATTAAGCCTAACAATCTCCCCTAATGTTGAGGTCTCTTTTATAACAACCCAAGAACTTTTATCAAATACAAAACCTATTTTTCTATTATCATAATTGTACGGGGAAATTTTTCGCTTTATTACATTAGTTGTATTGTTAATATCTTAGTATGTCATGTAACTTACATAACTAAAGTAGACAAGCTCACGCAACCTATCTATGGCAATCTTGTCTTCATATATGTCAAGCAAATATCATAAAATGTCAAGTCAATATCTTAATATCCTTATTACAAAGTACATTATTCCTATAATGTACCATTCACAACGTTATATCAAAACGGGCTTTAAACCATTATCATATACCTCTAAACCCTAAATTCTATGAAAGGTTAATATCTAAAGTGAATGTACAAGCTACTAAAGCATATATACAAGTAATATAACATTTCATTTGAAATATAAACTCCCTCCAAGTCAAGTATAAGTTTTTAAAGCACAATGTATAAGTCATTAAGCATGACATCTAAAATAGTCGTTTTACCTCTAATTTCTTCACCACCACTTGTGTACAAGCTACTACACTCAAAATACAATGTGTAAACCCTAATTATTCTATTCATAAACTTTCATACACATTTTTACTCTTAAAACCCTAATACAAAAGTCAGAAACCCTAACTCAAGCAAAATACTAAACTATGACCCGTTTCTATATTTTTATCCATTGTAAACCTAAACCAATACTCAAATAAATTATAATAACATTAATTACAATATTTTCAACCACATTACATCATCATTTCACCATATTAACAATAATGTAAAAGAAATAAATCTAGAAAACCCTAATTATGCCCTAATTGGAACTTTGGACCCGTTTACTCGTTTTTGCCCATTTTAAACCTGAACCACCTATCAATTCTTATTATTAATCCTTAATACAATCCTTACAACATTAATCCATCATTATTGATCCATTATACACGAATTACAAGCCAAGAAAGCCAAAGAAACCCTAAACGAGCCCTATGTGAACACGCGACCTTATTTATTCAATTTTGACCCGTTTTAAACCAAACCACTTGCTAAATTTTGTTAATACGTATTATTACAAACCATGAGAACATGTTTTAAACATTACTTAATCAATATATGCGAAATATAAGCCAAAAACAAGAATTCGAGCCCTAACGGACTCAATTGAAGCCGTGACCCATTCTAGTGCAATTTAACCCATTTTAAAGCCTCTCCTTGCAAAATAACTCACCCACATATGTTCCTAAGTTGCTTACTTAGCTTCTACAACAAATATCTAGTATATACTTGGTCTTAAAATGAACCACATCACCTCTTTGTTTCTCTTTTCAAGCCATGGACACAAACACCCCTTATAAGCCTTCCAACACTTCAATCTACTATCCTAGCTTATACAACTCAGCCCTTAGCTTCACCACATCATGTACTAGACCTTCCAAGTGTCTCACATCATATTCATGAGCTTCATTAACCTCCTTGATCTCAAACTAGTATAAATAGAGCTAGAAACCTTCACTTCATTCTCATCCCCCACTCTCTTATCTCATACCCATTATAGGCAGCAATCCTTTGCTCCAATAAGTGCTAAGAAGATCTAAGAAAAATAAACAAGCGAAGCTTTGAAGATTTGAAGCCCCGGGAACAAGATACAAGGCGTACGAGTGGAAATACTACCCGAAACGACCCATTTCCACCATTTTTGCTCCTTGAAGCTCAAACCCAGGTTCTAGATATTCTACTTCTGCTCCTACACTTTTATAATGTTCATATGATCCTAAATATACTCTTGTTAAAGTTTCATAACTCAATTCATGCTCATTTTCCATTTTGATCCAAAACCGTACACCCGAAACCCTAATTTTATGTTTTTCTTAAAACTAAATGTTATAATGATTAAATATTGTTATAATCTATCCTAGCATGCTTAACTAATGTTAAAATAACCACTTTATTGATTAATGAAGGAATTTAAACTTAAAACCTACGCGTTTACGTTTTGAAACCCTAATTTGACCCGTTTTGCTTCCTAGCTTAACGAATCGTTATTTTAAACTTGCGTTGCGTTAAATCTTCATATTTTAGTTTATTATAACTTATAAATGTCTATTGAAATGTTAAAATAAGCTTGCATGGCAATTTGGACATGTTTTGTAAATATAATCCATGCAAGGGGTATATATCGTAACTTTCTGAAATTAATAACTAGAAGGGCTGAATATGTCATTTTATCAAAGTTATAACTATAGGGGTCTATTATGTCACTTTTCAAAGTGCAAGGTTTACTTGGTATATCTTTTAAAGTTGAAGGACCAAAGTCGTAAAAGTGCAAACTCCAAGGGTAAATTACAAGACATAACTTTAATTAACGCTTCTCATGCTTAATATTTCCAGATATTAATTAAAACGCTTAAAACCGATTATATCATATCACAATACTAGGGAGCTTCATATTAAGGAGTTTCATCTTGGTATTACATTCTGATTGAGTTGTTGGGTTTACGATTTAAAGTGCCCTAGCTCCTCAAATGTTTACTAAATGACTTCTGAATTATGATGGCCCGAACGGTGATACAATAATTCCAAACTCTTCAATCAAACTCATAACTCTTAAAACTAAAGTTCTAGAGTACAATCTTCCTAAGACTCAACATATTTACTCAGGTTGCGTGACGTGGCTGTTTACTATCATTTTACTATATCAACATTCCCTGGTTAAGATTGTGATAAGGTCGTCAGCTTTCATTTCATAATAATTATTACATCTACCTATCAGGTGAAGTTCATAACCTTGCCTTTACTCATTTTATATGTTCTATAAACTCGCGAGGGGGATACATGCTCGTTACAAACTCTTTTACATATTCTTTATCTTATAACAATGTGATTACTTTTCAATGACTTAGTGAGTTCATAGCCTCACTTTTAATCTCTTTAATGCTTTCATAAACCCGCAAGGGGGATACATGCTATAAATAACGAATACAAATGTTTTACCAGACTATATGCTAATCTGATGTATCATTACAATCAATGTCTAAGTTATAAATCCTACAAGTCATTAAATTTGACTACAAGTCGTTAAATTGACTATGGATGTTAATCTGTTAGTATCATAAATCCTACAAGTCGTTAAATTTGACTTCGAGTTGTTAAATTGACTTTGGATATTAATGTGTTAGTTTCATAAATCCTACAAGTCATTAAATTTGACTTCGAGTCATTAAATTGACTTTGGATATTAATGTTAGTGTAATAAATCCTTCAAGTCGTTAAATTTGACTTCAAGTCATTAAATTGACTTTGGATGTTAATATGTTGATATTATGAGCTCTTCAAGTCGTTAAATTGACTTTGGATGTTAATATGTTGATATTATGAGCTCTTCAAGTCGTTAAATTGACTTTGGATGATAATGTGTTGGTGACATGAGAACAAGACCAATCAGACCAAACAAGGCAATAACGGGATAATACATTGTTACTATGATTCATTGCGATTATTACTAATAACGGGTATATAATAACATGACCCAAGATCATAACAATATCATTTTCATAATAATTGTGTTTATACAATTATTATACTATTACTTGTATTCAAACTGTTTATATCAAACCTATGAATTTCACTCAACCATTGTGTTGACTTTTTAGCATGTTTATCTTAGGTAATTGAGCAAGTTGCGGCACAAAGTGGCATAGACTCGAAGATGGCTGAACTGTTATCATTCAAACATGATGTTTTAGATTTTAGGACCTGCATTTTGTAAAAACTCTGAATATAATGAATGATAACTAAATTTTTCCAACAACGTCTCTTTTGAGTCGTTTTCTATGATTATGATTGTTGTATCCATGAAGTAATACCCCAGATTAGCTTCCGCTGCTATATTGTAAAAATGGGGGTGTTACAGATTGGTATCAGCACCATGGTTATAGAGAACAAGGTCAAAACCTTAACTATAACCACATTTATTTTTCAGCCATCAAAGTCCTCCGTGCCACTACATTTTGGAACAAGTTTGTAAATATACATATCTATTATACTATTACATAAATAACTTATGTTATTTACAAACTAGGTTGTTAATAGAACGATGTCTTCTCCCAACCACTTTACTTCCGATATTGAGGATGCTTTTTTCTCTATGAATATTCTCAACTATACTTTGGTCTCACCAGATTATTTCCCAACTTCAGTAGGAAGCAATTCTTTTAACTTTTCGGAAAATTCTAATATAATCCCATCGGTGGTCTTACCTCTCTACAATAATCCTTATTTAAAGGACGTACAAGCAATTTATGCTAAGGAATTACCTATTTCATCACCAGATCCTATTACTCCACCAGCTATTTTGACTTTATCTCTGATATTACCACCATCACTACTATTTAATCCTCGATATTTCTTTATTCCTGAAGAACTATTATCACCTAAGAAGCGAATCTATTCTCCATCTTCTTCCTCAACTACGTTATTTACTTCATTTCAGAATCAAACTTGTAATTTGGTATCACCATCTTCCTTAGTTTATACTCCTACCCTCCTCAGGTATTTGAAATAGGAAAATGTTCAGATAAGATGTATCTGAAACATCATGAGAAACAAGTCGAAGATATCTTGAATTATTTAGATGAACTCTATCTTCACCGCATTGAGAGAATGGAAGAAGGACGTATAAATGGTAAACGAACTAAAGACCGAACTTAAGGGAATCCGTACTCAGATTATCAGACTTCAAAAGAAGCGGTTAGGGTAAAAGGATAAGATTGCCTTTGCTCACTATAGAATTTCCGATCTTAAACAAATCATTGAGAAAATCCAAGCTCATCACCAACAATCATGAAGAACTCTAGATTCATCTACCAGCACAGAATCACCAAACTCTTAAAAAACCAGTTCTAAGCTTTCTCCTAGTCAGGTGAATGTGTGGTATAAATAAAAACTGCGTGTCAAATCTATTACTATGTAATGTAAAAATGTCAAGATAATAATAAAGGCCATCCCATATTCATACCTTATTGTTTCCAACTTAACTCTCTACTTTCCCATCATCATCACCATCATTATGTATCTAATCATCGTCTCATGAATCAAACCATAACATCTAAGTGCTAAAAATCCAAAATAAGCATTGTCTTCTTAGAGCACTTAACATCACATTTTCTTTAAGCATTACCTTCAAAACTATGTGATATCAATCATTACTACGTGATTACTATGTTGATAGAATCCACCCAAAAGGACGTCCAAACATCCGAAACACCATACTTGATTCCCTCTGGCAACTGTTGCTGATTTTACTCCAGCCCTGTGAAGCAAACAAGCTGCTGCCATGCAAATTGTCGAAAATCCTAATATGAATACATGACCAAGTAGAACCTCCTGTAGTCAAAAAGAGGAAACTAACAAGAATTCAGAAATTGTCAACCTATCTACTTCAATGGCACAGAAGAGATCTGTTAACCGCATCCGCGTGGTTGGATACGAGTGAATTGGTGTTTTCTCGTACCAATTGTGCCGAGGAAGACATAGAGACATTGCTACTGGAAACTCTATACAATGATTCCTTGTCTTGTTGAATGCAATACGCCCAACCTAACGGAATAGGAAAAGCATAGGATCACCTGGACCGAATTAAAAGAACTCTTAACCAATAAGTATTTTGCCCTGAACATGAAGGTCAAGAACAAGACGAATTTTACAACTTGGTTGTGAAAGGAAATGATCTTAAGACTTACATTAGGAGATTCCAAGAATTAGCCGTCTTGTGCCCAAACATGGTACCAAATGCCGAGAAACTCGTGGAAGTCTTCATCAATGGATTACCCAGAAGTATTGAAGGAAATGTTACTGCCTCGAAGCCTCAAAATTTGGAGGAAGCCATCAACATAGCTCATAGATTAATAGATCAGATAATAAAGCATGATTCTGTTCTAGAAACCAATGATCGCAAACGAAAGCTTGAGGATGAGAGAAACATCATCAACAACAACAACTATCAGAATAACTACAACAATAACAACCGTAACAATGATTACCATTGACAGCAGAATAAAAGACAAGAAACCTTCAGAACTTATACTGCCACCAATGGATATGCTGGAAACCTTCCCTTATGTAAGATATGTAGACTACATCACACGGGACCTTGCAGTGTCAAGTGTCAAGTTTGCAACAAGATAGGTCACCAGACCAAGTACTGCAAAAACAACAGGGCCATAAGAAAGCATACTTAGAGCCAAGCTTGCTTTTGTTCACTTTAGAATTCTTACCCTAGAAACAACTCTCGAAGATATTCAAGTTTCATCAGAATCTTCTTCAATCTAAAAACCCTAATCATCAAGCTACAATCTTTGTCATTTGTTATTTTTATCCTACTACAAGATACGTAACATAAGTATCAACTCTTTTAAAGTTTCGTATGTAAAGTTATCCATGAAATAATAAAGTGATAATTCCGTTACATATTGTTATCTAGTGGTTTCAAAACTTGACATTATTTGTTGATTCTATCATATTCAAACTCTGAATACTCTCCTCATACCTTTACAACATAAATTTTCATCCTCAATTATATGAGCGTCAGTACAATCAACATCTCAATATTGACTAACTATTCATGATCATATCATTTTCTACACATTACCATATCATGTTTTTATGCTTAACTAAGACGATTTATGATCATCTTATTGAAATGAATTAGAATGCTTCTTCATTTGAATAAGGAAATTATAAATCCCTGAACTATGAATTTATAAATTCTCAATTACAAGGAGTTGGACGCTTCTTTTTGTAAATGACTAATTATAAATAAGTAGGCTTAAGTATATAACATAAGTACAAACAAGTTTCTTTCAATCCGTTTGTACAAACAATCCCTTAATCATTATCATTATTACCTTCATTTTCATTATTACCTTCATCACCTGTTTATTTCAAAAATCTGTATCTCACATGATTAGAAACTCTCTTACAAATTCACAATCATTCTTTGACATCACTCATGATCTTCGTATACTAAAATTCTCTGTTATATTCTGCAACGTAATAACAAGGAAACACACAAGAATCTATACAATGTCAAATGATTTCAATACCATTAGGTATGAAAATTTTGACAAAGACTTGTGATATCATTCTTATTTGATGTTGACTTTTAAAGGTTGATGAATAACGATTCTTTACGATTTGAGTGGCGCAACGTATTCCATCCACCCAGGTTCTATCAAAATCTAGGGAAATTCTAGTGGCTAGTATCAAGAGGTGTAGTCTTGGAAATAAGTAGACGTGTGAAAAGAAGTAAATATAATTATGGTGTACAACATAATTATAAATGCATCACACACGTGAACTTGTGACCTTGATTAGCCTAACTTAAATTCATGCCCGATACTATCATCTATTCAATTCAACTTTTAGCTAAATCTCGGGACGAGATTTCTATAAGGGGTGGAGACTATAACAACCCAAGAATTTTCATCAAATGCAAAAGCTATTTTACTATTATCACAATTGTACGGGGAAATTTTTCGCTTTATTACATTACTTGCATTGTCAATATCTCATTAAGCAAGGTAACTTGCATAACTAAAGTAGACAAGCTCACGCAACCTATCTATGACAATCCTGTCTTCATATATGTCAAGCAAATATCATAAAATGTCAAGTCAATATCTTAATATCCTTATTACAAAGTACATTATTCCTATAATGTACCATTCGCAACGTTATATCAAAACGGGCTTTAAACCGTTATCGTATACCTCTAAACCCTAATTTCATGAAGGGTTAATATCTAAAGTGAATATACAAGCTACTAAAGCATATGTACAAGTAATATAACATCTCATTTGAAATATAAACTCCCTCTAAGTCAAGTACAAGTCTTATAAAGCACAATGTACAAATCATGAAGCATGAACTCCAAAATAGCCGTTTTACCTCTGTTTCATTCTAATTTCTTCACCATCACTTATGTACAAGCTACTACACTCAATATACAATGTGTAAACCCTAATTATTCTATTCATAAACTTTCATACACATTTTTACTCCTAAAACCCTAATACAAAAGTCAGAAACCCTAACCCGAGCAAAATACTACACTATGACCCGTTTCTTCATTTTTATCCATTGTAAACCTAAACCTACTCTCAAATAAGTTTAAATAATTTAATTTATAACATTATCAATCATTTTCATCATCATTTCATCATTCTACTTCAATTACACAACAAATAAATCCGAGAAACCCTAATTGTGCCCTAAATGATCATTCAACCGGTTTTCTTGTTTTTAACCAATTCATTCTCAAATAAGCAACCAAGAGTCATTGTAAACTCATAAAATGAATTTAAAAACCATTATCTATCATTATCCATCATTACTTTGACATTGTACAAGATTTACAAAGCTAGAAAACCCTAAAAGTCTTATACGAACCCTAATTCTAACCCACGGCTTATTATTCCATTTCATCCCATTTTAACTTAAAACAACTATCAAATATCATTAATAATTCATATTACCTTTCTCGGGATCAGTATTCTATCACCCTTGATTATTTACACACGAAATACAAGCCAAGAAAGCCAAAGAAACCCTAAACGAGCCCTAGTTGGACCCGTGACCCCATTTCTTCATTTAAACCCGTTTTAACCCAAACCAATTGCTAATATTTGCTAATAAACTTATTTACAGATCTTAAGATCATATTTTAACAATCCTTGATCAATGTGTTCGAATTATAAGCAAGAAAACTTATGAAAACCTTGTTAAGTCCAAAGCTGACCCGCACCCTTTCTATATCATTTTTAACCCATTTAAAACCCTACCATGTGCAAAATACCACCAAGGATTCCTTCTAGATGTCCCTAAGCAGCTTACCCAGCAGCTTGGACCTTTCCATGGCCAAGAATGAGGCCACATGACCTCTTCTTTTGCCTAATAAAGCCACGGCAGCAACCAAGCCCTCCAACACATCAAACCTACAAACTAGACCTCCCACATCTGCAATCCTAGCTTATACACATCCCCTAATAGCTCATACATGTGTCAAGAACAGAAATAGATGCTTGCTTAACCTCCTCATTCCCAAAATGCTATAAATAGAGCCCTTGGTAGCTCTTTAGAACTCGCACCACCCATCTTCTCTCTCAAACCCAATTGGCAGCAATCCTTTGCTCCCTTATGATCCTAGGATCATTAAAGAAGTTCAATAAGCGAATCCCTAAAGAATTGAAGCCCCGGAGTAAAGATACAAGGCGTACGAGTGGAAATACTACCCGAAATGACCCGTTTCCACCATTTTTGATCACTGAAGCTCAAACCCAGGTTTTGAATATTCTACTTCTGCTAATACACCCTTATAATGTTCATATGATCCTAAATATACTCTTGTTAAAGTTTCATAACTCAATTCATGCTCATTTTCCATTTTGATCCAAAACCGTACACCCGAAACCCTAATTTCGCGTTTTTCTTAAAACTAAATGTTATAATGATTAAATATTGTTATAATCTATCCTAGCATGCTTAACTAATGTTAAAATAACCACTTATTTGATTAATGAAGGAATTTGAACTTAAAACCCGCGCGTTTACGTTTTGAAACCCTAATTTGACCCGTTTTGCTTCCTAGCCTAACGAATCGTTATTTTAAACTTAACAATTGCGTATTTTAAAACATCACAATTTATTTATTATTACTTAATAAAAATATCTTTTATAAATGTTTAAAATAACTTGCATAGCAATATGGACATGTTTTGTAATTATAATCCATGCAAGGTGTTTATATCCGTAACCTTTCAGAAACTTATAACTAAGGGGCTGAATATGACATTTTATCAAAAGTTATAACTATAGGGATTTCTATTAAGTCACCAAGTTATTACTTGGTATATCATTCAAAGTTTAAGGACCAAAGTCTTAAAAATCAAAACTCCAAGGGCTTATTAGCAATTTTCCAAACCAGGGGTCTATTTGCAATTTTTCAAACCCTAGGGTCTAAAATGTAACATTTTGAAAAAGTATAAAATCATGTTTAAAACCTTACAAGACATAACTTTAATTAACGCTTCTCGTGCTTAACATTTCCAGATATTGATTAAAACACTTAAAACCGATTATATCGTATCACAATACTAGGGAGCTTCATATTAAGGAGTTTCATCTTGGTATTACGTTCTGACTGAGTTGTTGGGTTTACGATTTAAAGTGCCCTAGCTCCTCAAACGTTTACTGAATGACTTCTGAATTATGATGGCCCGAACGGTGATACAATAAATTCCAAACTCTTCAATCAAACTCATAACTCTTAAAACTAAAGTTCTAGAGTACAATCTTCTTAAGACTTGACATATTTACTCAGGTTGTGTGACGTGGCTGTTTACTATCATTTTACTATATCAACCATCCCCGGTTAAGATTGTGATAAGGTCGTCAGCTTTCATTTCAGAATAATTATTACATCTACCTATCAGGTGAAGTTCATAACCTCGCCTTTACTTATTTTACATGTTTTATAAACCCGCGAGGGGGATACATGCTCGTTACAAACTCTTTTACATACTCTTTTATCTTATAACAATGTGATTGTTTTTCAATGACTTAGTGAGTTCATAGCCTCACTTTTAATCTCTTTAAGTATTTCATAAACCCGTGAGAGGGATACATGCTATAAAGTACGGATACAAGTGTTTTACCAGACTATATGCTAATCTGATGTATCATTACAATCAATGTCTAAGTTATAAATCCTACAAGTCGTTAAATTTGACTTCAAGTCGTTAAATTGACTATGTATATTAATCTGTTAGTATCATAGATCCTACAAGTCATTAAACTTGACTTCAAGTCGTTAAATTGACTTTGGATATTAATGTGTTAGTAGTATAAATCCTACAAGTCGTTAAATTTGACTTCAAGTCATTAAATTGACTATGGATATTAATCTGTTAGTTTCATAAATCCTACAAGTCATTAAATTTGACTTCGAGTCGTTAAATTGACTTTGGATATTAATGTTAGTGTAATAAATCCTTCAAGTCATTAAATTGACTTTGGGATGTTAATATGTTGATATTATGAGCTCTTCAAGTCATTAGATTGACTTTTGATGATAATGTGTTAGTGCCATGAGCTTAGACCAGACAAGGAACATGACCAATCAGACCAATCAGACCAAACAAGACAATAACGCAGTAATACACTGTTGCTATGATAATTGCATTCGTTGCGATTATTACAAATAACGGGTATATAATAACGTGACCCAAGATCATAACAATACCATTTTCATAATAATTGTGTTTGTACAATTATTACACTATGACTTGTATTCAAACTGTTTATCAAACCTATGAATTTCACTCAACTTTTGTATTGACTTTTTAGCATGTTTATCTCAGGTAATTAAGCAACTTACGGCACGGAGTGGCATGGACATAAAGATGGCTAAAACTTGTTATCATTCACATTGTATGTAACTAGATTTTGAGACTTGCCTTTGTAAAACTCTGTTTTCTATGATTATAATTGTTGTTTCCATAAAGTAATACCCCAGATTAGCTTCCGCTGCTATATTGTAAAAATGGGGGTGTTACATAAAACGAGTGAACTAAACATATGAAAACGGAAGTGTTTATGCACCATATGCTGTTCATATCATCACAACTGTTTTAAACAATGTACTGAATAGTATAAAATGAGTATCGACGACACTTGAAAATACAATAACCATGTAACTCTGAACATAACAACAAACACCAGCAATAATTGGCAAAATATTTATAAAAAACAAAATTAGACAGCTAACTTGATGATCAATACTGGTATCATAAAACAGAAACCATGTTGTAACTTGAACTTAATATCAGCTTTTCGATGACAACGACCATTAAATCATCCAACATGCATATTTTTCGACGATTACACCTAATGCACACGAACCCTAGCAATTATTTATGACTTGCAAATCTAGAAAAAGGTAAAATCGTTTTTCGTCCACCCTACCCTAAATATGTTAGTGTGTAATTCATCAGCCCTGTTATTTTAGAGAGATCATTAGATTACACAACCCTTATGCGTCCTCTTTACATCCTACTAGACATCATTAATCCTAGCTTTTTATCTTCAAACTATGATGTTGATGTTATCCTGCAATGTTATATATCCACCTCCCTCTAGGGTTGCACTTTGACCCATTCATAACGCCCTTGAAGTGGCTTTTCATTCACGACATCAAAGTTGTACCTGCATTGAGTCGAACAAATGAGAGTCCAAAATAATTATACTTTTTATGTTAACAAACCTCTGGTCAATTAAGTCAACAGGTCAAAGTCTAGAGTCAAACACACTTACTTTTCAGAAAAACGGCGTTGCTGCTCCAATGCATGACGAGCAAAGAAATCCTCAATCTCCTGTGCAGAAGGCATGATCCTCTGTATGGAATTCTGAATTATGCGGTTAGCAGCATGTTGGGTTGTGGGCCTTGTACTAGAACCCGGGGTGGTAGCGGCATTTGAGTCCCTTATAAAGCTACAAGGTGTACTTTCCCTAGTGCTCCTTCAAAAAAAGATGATAATTAGCATAACAAAACAAAGCAGCATAGCGTAAGAAAACATATATGCATTCATCTTCAACATCATTATGTATACTTTAAGAAAATGAATATCCACCTCATATTATAAACAAGATTCTTTCAATACTTACTACAGTCCCAAAAAATACAACTTATTTTAAACCAGGGACCTTCTAAGAAGATGCATCAATATGGATGTACAGACATACAAGTTAGCAGGATAAAAACAAATAATCAGACCCAAAAAAAATTTACTTTATAAAATAATGATAGTGGAGGTGAAACTTTTCGATCTTTTTTCCTGTTCAATAGTTTGAGTACTGTTCACTGGCAGAAGGTAAAAACAACTTATGTGGACCCTATTGTCCTCTTCCGTGCATTCTAACTGTTGATTGTAATCTAAACTAGAAAGTGGCAATGGTCAACATGTGATTAAACAGATTTGGTTTTGGATCTTTGCACTTAACAAAGTTCATTCATCAAATTGAAACTAAATATGCTAAACAATTTTTACTACGCCTATTAAAGATGTTGTCTTGATATGGAAAAAGAAACGACTTGATAATAAATGAGACCGTGTGGACAATAGCAACAATGTTGGTTTGAAGCACAGCAACATCACACCCCATCCATGTTTCATAAGTTTTGGCAAGAAAGAAAACAAAGTAAAAAGATCCAACAAGAACACGTGGGTGACACTTTTCTTTGGGTCGATGTCGTTTTTAAAAATCAAGTCACTGTTGTTTTCATTCTGAGTAATACCATCAATCTGTACTAGAGGTGCCAATTTGAGCCCATTCGTTAAACATGGGCCAAGATGGTATATATCTATTAGGGGATAGGTCTATTTGGGTCTCCCTAAATATTATAGATGGTCCAATTGGTTATTGGATAGAAAGGCAATTACATAACAATTGACCAACTCGTCTATGCGGGTCTAGGGAGTCAAAAAAGAAAAAAAAATCACTTTTTTCATATTTTACTCTAAAAAAATATGAAAATAAATTGAAAAATAGTCAACCCGACCAAACCCGTACCATAATTATTAGATGGGTTCCACCCTCCCCCCACCTTCCCCCTAAAATAAAAATTTAAAGAGAGTGGTCCAATTTTGGTTTTTTATGGTGATTAGAAAGGCAATTAACACCATAACAATGTGGGGACACAACTATCCGTCCTAATGGCGGGTCTAGTGGAGAGACCCCTCCAAAAAAAGAAAAAAAAAAGTAATCCCCAACTTTTTTATTCCATAATTTTAAACTCTTAAAAAAGATATGAAAAAAAAATAAAATTTTGGAAAAAAAATAAGTCCAACCCCCCCCCCCAACCCGACCAAACCCGTACCCTAGACCCCCGACTTTCAATTTAAGCACCCATTGTTTTCCTAAGGAGTCAAAAAAGAAAAAAAAATCACTTTTTTCATATTTTACTCTAAAAAAATATGAAAATAAATTGAAAAATAGTCAACCCGACCAAACCCGTCTAGACCCGAACTCATTTAGACCCATGTTTCTAGAAGACCAGTCCAGACCCGGACCTGTCTAGACCCAAACCCATCTATACACGTGACCAAACCCGACCTGCATATTTTGCCACCTCTACTGTATATATCCAGCTAAAGATTGACATAGATTATGCCATGCATGACAATACAATAAAAGAGCAAAAGAGCATTTATCTAGGCCTAAAAGATATAAACTTTGTGCTATTACAACAAAAACTGATAAAATCTTAACCAATATGATAAACTCGCTTATTATAACCCAAAAGAAGCGTTTTGCTTAAAGGCACTTCATTAAACACTGGTTATAAAATTATTAAACAAGCACACTAATGAATGCAATACTGAAACCTAGCATAGACATGAACCACACTGACAAATTTTCAGCTAGATATGGGATTAAAAAAAAGTAGCTCATCAAAAGCAGAATCTTATTAGCATGCAAACAAATAAAGAAAAAAAATGAATATAAAAGTATCAATATAGCTCCAAAAGTATATTAAGAGCATATACTCTTAGATAACTTTAGAGCCCAATGAACAATCATGTAAAAAAAAGATTCAATCAGCGACAAGTTTTTGTTGCAAAACTACATCAAGCAATGGTCCATCTTTTGTTTAAAAACATATAACTACAAAACATAACAAAGGTCTTTGTTTTTTGCCCAAGCGTGCTTAAAAAACAAAGTTTTTTTGCCTTTTGATAGTCTCTTTGCAACAACAGCAAGTTTCGAAACTTAATAGCTCCATTTAAGATGCACCCCACATGAAAATGAAATGTAAAGGAAATGAATACACTTTTTACACATAAAGGATAACAAAATCACCCACAAAAGAGCATTTATCAACAAATACTAACAAAAAAATCATACTAACAAAAGACAATATAAAAACCCTTTAAGAATATAACAAAAGAATATACTATCAAAATACCAATATTACCATACAAACATGTTTAGAAACCTGAGTAAAAGACAATAAAAATCATGTAAAAATTACCCTTTTTTTTCCTCATATTATCAAACAAAAATATGAATAAATAAAAATTACAACAAAAAAAGTGCATTTATATATGTAAAAAAAATATTAACTTTATTAAAAAAAACACCTTTTTCCTCATATACTCAACCAAATAACTAGAAAAACAGAGCATTTTTATGTAAAAAATAAATCCTTTTTCTTCATATAATCAATCCCATAACTAAAAAGACAGCTATTTTGTAAAAAAAATATAAACTTTATACAAAAAAAATCCTTTTTTCTCATATATCAACCAAATAATTAAAAAAAAAGAGCAATTATTGTAGAAAGAAACATATAACTCTACTTAAAAACCCCTTTTCCCATATAATTAAAAAAACAGAGCTTTATATGCAAGAAAATATATATACAAACTTTATAAAAAAAACCTTTTCCTCATAGAATCAACCAAATAAGTTTAAAAAAAACATAATTAAAAAACCCTTTTTTCTCATATAATAATTATATTAAAAAAAACTTAATTAAAAACCCTTTTCCTCATATAATCAACCAAATAATTATATAAAAAAAACTTAATAAAAAAAACCCTTTCCTCATAAAATCAATCAAATAATTTTATAAAAAAAAGATACAAACTTAATAAAAAAATTACCTTTCTCTAGCATCAAACTCAACATTATTTTCACCACCAAAAGAACCCTCAATTTCTTCTTCTTCACCTTCAAAATGGGACCCACCAGACCCAATTAAACCCAAATTAACCAACCTAGGATTAGGGTTTTTCTCTTTCAACTCTGCCACCAACGGCTTCTCCAGACGCCGGCTCCGCAGCTGAAGATACGACGGATCACGGCGGCTCTCCGGCGTGGTGGTTTGAAGCTTCTGTAAAGCTAGGGTTTTGGCGCGTGTACGAACACCGAGAGTGGATTGAGGTAAGTCTATGACGGCGATGACGTCACCAGTTGTTAATTTTGATTTCCTCATGTATTTACCCATTGAATTTGGGGATTGTAGGGTTTTGTAAATTAGGGTTGCATCAACTGTTTTGGTTTGATTTTTAGAGAGAGAAAGTGGAGGTGGGTATTAGAGAGAGAAAGTGAGAGGGGGGAAAAGTTTGGTTGTATGAAATGGAATTAGGGTAATTTTTGTTGTATTTGTATTGAGTTTTTTATTGGTTAATTAAGATAAAATTTTGGTATCCAATGATTAAAAGGTTTTTTTTTGTTTTTTTTTTCGTAAAGTTTTATGGATATATTAAATTATCTTTTGTAAGAAAGTGCAACAACAATTTTTTTTTAAACAACTTTTTTAACAAAAAAGAAAAAGATATGTTTAATATGTACAGTACGTAAGTTTTTTAAGGGCTCGATGTCGATGGTTTTAATGGGTCACGCGAACTAAAATTGTGAACCTATAACGCGAGCTCGACGCCGCAAGTCGCAACATAGGCTCTAGCATCGTACCTGTTTCTATTTCTTTTTTTTCAAAAATAGACGTTAATGGTAACCGGTTACCAAAAGTGAACTTGTTGGGTGTAGGTTGTTTTTATTTACATTATCATACTCATTTTTTTTGTACATTTAAAAGAATGCATATTAATAACTTTTAAATCTTTTACACACACGTCTCAACAATACTTTTTTTATATTGCCTTCAAAAAAAATAATATGGATCTCAACAACTATGATCATTACAATCTTTTTTTAGCAAGATGATCATTACAAACCGTTTACTAACTATTGCGACCCTGCAAAAAAAGGTATTTACTACGATTTTTAAAGTTTATGAACAATTTCAAGCTTTGCATATCAGAGAAGGTGGGGTACGAGAGTTTTTCTGCGTCACATTATACTGGAGGGAACAAACATCCCCACGTGCACTGAGGTATATGAGCTTTTGGACTGGTGATTATTTGGGCAACGAACATTATCGCAGCCTATAATACCTGGAGAGGAAATTTATTTCCAAACGATAATAATCGATCAAGTTCTAAACATTTTTTAACAAAAATAGTAATTGAGTACCTAACCATTAGCAATGTTAACCCATCTTTCCCTGCATACTCTTTTTTTTAGTAAACAAACGTGATCGGATGCATTGAGTCGTTTTAAAATAAATCCTATCATAGAAATGCACATGATCCGAAACCATAACGCCAATTGGGCATACGGCAGCTAACAACCGATGGCTTTGTTGAAGCGAGATTACTTATTGCAAATAGGTGGAACATTGTTCACTGATTAATTATGTCCCACTCTGCAAAAACTTCACAAAAGTGTCATAGATACTTTATAACAGTAGACTGATGTGTTTTATATTGGGGGGGGAATAAGAAAATGCAATTTAAATGTATATCCAACAACATATAGTTTATTGCACGAGAGGAAAACAATGGACTCGCCGAAATTGCTCAGAGCGATTGATTCAATGCACTGGGAATAAACAAATATTATTAAGGCGTTACAATGGCAATTCAAAAAGGCTTTAATCATATAAATTACACATAGCTCCTAAATGCTTGAAGTCGTTCTGCCATATGATGTATGGATTTGGGATGCAATTTTTGGTGTTGTGGGGGCAAATAACTACCTCAATGTTCTATATGGTTCACTGCTATTTGATGACCTTGTTGATGTTGGTGATTTAAGATATAAGAGATTTAAATATAAATAAACAATAGCGGGCATAATCACCAATAATAGATCTGTATAGTCATATGATTAATAGTAAAATTAACTAGAAATTATTTTACCTCTTGTAGCGTGATTGGGTGAACAAATGGAGGCTTATCACAATAACTTGAATCTCACAATTCTTATGAAACCCTTAACAACCAATAAGAGATTGTCTCTATGCGTATCCACACTACACGTCCTAGTATACCACCGGATATTAGTCCCATTCGTAACTAAACTAACGCAACGATTGAGTAAGGTAAAAGATCAAAAAACAAAACCCTAACTTGAGGTGTTTGGTTCGGCCGACTACAAGAGAGGGAGGAGGGGAGGATTTTTTCTTTGTTTACGATTTATGTGATTGGATATTATCTAATCCCGTGATAAACTCATTCAAATCACACTTAGCCATTTGAGTTTTATCCTCCTTTATTGTCACGCCCTTTAGGCCATGGATATGGACCAAGCAAGATGGGATTGCCATTTGCTTGAGTCCGGAACTACAAGGTTGCTTACGATATTACTTAGAAATTCAGTATGGCTTCTGTGTATTCGACTCCAAAAGTTACTTAGACAATAAATTATTAAATAATCGATAATTGACATAATACTAAGTAACTATAGTACATTTGTGATGAACCCGTGTGTAGCCCCATAGGAATTACGTGTAATCTTACCGATAATAAATTAAATATTTTTATTGACTTGAGCTTATCCCAACAGCTCTCCTCTCACTTATACGAACAACATAACTAACAACGACGTAATTTAAACCACAAGGCAAATGTTACGTCATAATGCCCCTAAAAATCACATAAGTGATATGTTTCATATAATTGCTTGTTTTAAATGGAGTTTATAATTAGCTCATCCTTTGATTCAAATCTTTGTTAAACGCATTAACATGGATCAAAGTCACTGTCTCCTATATATATTGTAACTAGTGTTTTATTGTTTCTCGATATTGGGCATTATACAAGATTACCAAATTACAATCAAGATTCATCTATAAATAACATTTTGTGTATGAGAGGGCCATAAAAACATTTACATTTCCTTGAATTCATTCATAAGGGCCCGATAGGGTATCTACCTCCATAAAGCAATCCTAGAGACACAAATCCTATTTTTGACTGTTCACGCGTGTCTTGTTATGTCCTTTGAACATTTAACACTCGCCCAGATAAGTTTGTATTAGCAACAACCTTAATTTATAATCAATGCGTTTAAAACCTATAACAAAGAATTGTCCAGATCTACACACACAAAAGACTAGTTCGCGTCTCACAAGTCATACAAGTGTGTAATATAGCAAACACTTTCAAGAGGATTAGCTGACTATGCACATCGATCCATGAAGATGAATTCGCCTAGGTTGGGTAGTCAAAGTTCACTCAACGAATAAGACGCTCAAATGAGTTTTGCGACACATCATCCATTATATTACATTCTAAGTTAATAATGGACCAACAGCATTAAATATTTTCTTAATTTGATGATACCTCGTATCGTTAACTAAACAATACTGCCCGTAGCTCGTCCAACGCATAATGGTTAATTTTAAAAATGCGAATAATCATTAATGGATATAAACATGACAAACAGTCATAGAATCAACTATTAGTGCTATAGATGAATACGATCATACCAAGTTAATATCAACTTATCGTTTAATACAATATTCCTTAAAACGGTTTCATTATCCCAAAAACCCCTATATCAATATATACATGAGACACTACTTTTGAACGTTCAGCAGGTCAAAGTCTAATTTCCTGCATGTTTCAACATGTTTGGTAAAAGATATTGTGCCTTTGTATAAAGATCATCTAATTATGTCATATGATATTGAAAACTTTGAGATATACTTACTTCACAAATTGCACAAACCTGATGAAGGTTTTTTTGAACAAATACGCATGATTGTCATTGCTGTATATACCTAAAGGATAGGGGTGCGTTTGCAAGTGCTAAAACAATAATACTAATCATCAGCCAATAAACATTCTATAGTAGTTTTGGAAACAAAGCAAATACCTATTTAAGACTGACTCTTAAATAAACTTCTCCAATCGCTTATAACAAAGCTATCTCTATTCTTTAATAAATACTGCAGACAAGGCTTTCTAAAAGATCAACATGTCTATGTCAGCAGTTCTTCAACATTTACGTTTGAAATCATAACAACTCTAGGATGGATATACTTCTCAACCGAATCAGCAGAGAGCATTAAAGTGTATAAAATCAACACATACAATCTCCTTATCACTAACTTTCGTAAAAACGATGCAAACAATTATTTTTAGTTCCATTTCAGACCTTTCTAAAGCATTTCTTGTCAATCTAAGTAGTCCTAAATACATATTAGTTAAACATATTATTATTTTGTGACAATTCCATACAATGCCATCAAACAATGAGTTACAAAAACCAAACAATGACCCGAATCCATACTGAATGCCTTCATGTCACCCTCCAGGTATCCCTGCATGTATTTCAATCTCATCAAGAGAGATACGAAAACTTTAGGCCTCGCACAAAGAAGAACTCCTCACAAAGATGATGAGAATAATCAACCAATGTATGATACAATCCTAACTAAACATAATGGTACTGACTGAAGGTTGAATGGCTTTTAATAATGTTTTAGATGCTCTCGATCTAGAAACATTATTCCAACCCAAGGATTAAAAATTACAATGAATGCGATGGAAGACGTGTAATATTTTAATAAGTCTAACAACTATATAGAGGATTTAAATAAAAAAACAAAGAAACATAGTGCTCCCACTAGCTCTAAGGTGTAATCAGGAGTTATCTTTGTTCTGATCAAAATCAAATCGTTGATTTAAACTTAAGATTCCAGCTCCTAAACGCACGCTTTAATCCATACTTGGATTTCTGCATCTTATACACTTCTAAAGATTATTTGGATTCATACACCCTTTTGATTACACTACGTCCTCGCAAAGGTAATCATTCAAAAAAGAGTTTGACATCAAATTGACATATATCATATACATGAAATCAAGTGTGGCAATTACTATCTTTATTTATCTAATGCTCACAGAGAAAAAGAAGCTTTAATCATAGTTAATCGCTTGAGTATAAGTAAAATGTTTATCACAAGGTGTGCGTTTAAATGTGTGCGCAATTTTGTCCATATTTGTCTTCTCTTAGAAGATCTATTTTAACCTCTCAGTCTTACCGATTGGTGGAAGATCAATCAGGTTCCAAAAATGATTTTCTTTCATGGACTGCATCTCAATATTCATAGTTTTGAGCCATTCGTCGGATTTAAGACCTGACAATGTATCTTTGTGGTTTCCTTAGCATTGACTTGAAAACCATATCTTATAGGTGGTTTCCTGAGGTATCCTTGTAGATCTACGAATATAAGTTACAACACATTGTGGCTTTTACATTTACATGTCCATCCTCAACATGAAGTTGTATTCAGTTTGTTGTGTGTTTTGTTCTTAAATCTCTTCAAGATCTACATATGCTCCTACTTGGTTCTTGTAAGGAGAGACTTTCTTCAAATACGCAGCATGTCGAGCAACACTGAATTGTTCTCATTCGGGATGTATAAAATACATTGACAATTCATGTCTCTCTTTTTTATTAACACTCTTAACGTGATCTTAACAAATTATGAACTTCAATTAAGACTTAATGGCAATTTTCCAATTTCATAACTTGATGGTGTCTTACTGTCACACCCCGTCTAAGGCGGAAACACGAGGTGCAACGTTCACGAGGTGCGACATTTCGGAGACATCGCGTAAGATAATAGGTTACACCATAAATTTGTTACAAGAAATTTGAACTACGGGTTTTCAAACTACAGTCCTTGATGAAATAAAACACTTGTCTTTAGAAAAGCATCTTGGCAATTTGGCAACTTGATTTAAGTACCTTCGATTTGTAATTTGTTGATCACACCTGAAAATGATACTCGAAAAGGTCAACATAAAGTTTGTGAGCTCGTAGGTTTAGAGTATAAACCCAGTTGTTGTGCCATAGTTTGAGTAGGACAATAGTGCAGTATAATAATGAAGTGCAAGCAGTATACATAGCAATCCAATAGACATTTGTAATCATAGCATATCATAGAAGTTTGATCATACCAACCATGCGTCAATGGTCCAAGCGCTTATAGTCCTCCGCACCTATAGCCTACCAACTGGAGCTAAAATAGGTCGGCCAATAGATATATGTTCTAGTTATGTATCTAATAGCATGCATAGCATATACAGCAGCATTCACATACGCAATTACAAGTACATAACATTGTTCAAAGGCATAGAATTTGTTTTAGCACAGAAGAAAACAGTTTGAAATAGACTTGAGTATCATTTCCCCCCAAGAAAAATAGTTTAAAAATAGGGCTACGAGAACTCACCTCAAATAGAGATGACAGTATCTGAAAATAGATGATTACAAGACGACGTGCAACGGTACCCAGCCACGACCTAATAATAGAGTTTTGATTTTAGAGATATGCTTTATGAGAATGGAATAATGCTTATGCGCTCGTAAAAGAATTTGTTATAAACGTTGTAAAAGGTTTTTGTATCTTGGTTGTGTGGTGATTGATAAACTGACTCTATGAATCTTAAGTCCGGTATGATGCATGATTTAAAGAAGTAAGAATTAAAGAAATACGGACTTAAGAAATTAAGAAATAAAGAATTTAGAATTTAAGAAATAAGAAATAAAGAAATTAGTATTTAAGAAATAAGAATTAAGAAATAAGAATTAAAGGAATAAGAAATAAAGAAATAAGGAATAAATATGCTTCGGTTGTTTACCCGATCCCCAAGTTATTTAGATAAAACGTTCCCGATATAAATGTTAACAGTGTTTTAGACGCCAGTTTTAAATAATAGGAGGTTTTCATCAAATTCATATTTTTCGTCTTTAAGTCGGATATTAAAATAATAATATTTTATTATTTTGTTTTTTTGTCGTTACTAAGGAAATTATTTTGTATAACATATGTAAGTAGGTAGTTTAGTTTATTTATCAAGTTTAGGTACAACAATAATTTATTATTTATAAAATAATATAGTTTTGTCCTTTTGTCGGGATTTAAAAAGATAAGTTTTACAAAATAATTCTAAGTGTAAAGTTTTTATAAAATTTCGAATGACCCGTTCGTTTATATCCATTTCCTAAAGTCATTGACTTTATCCAAAAACACTTTCAATACAATATTCATTTCCTAAAGAGTTATGAATTCGTGTTGAATCATAAAGGAGATAACAAGGTAACCATATTCATCGGTTTGTACCGTGACTTGGCTATAGAAGTCTAGAATAAATCTTGGAACAATCGGTTCGTTGATTTGAAAAAGACAATTGAAACGAATGTTAGTAAAGAGACGCTCGATGTTGTTGGATTTGTAGTAAGCTTGATCAACAACACGACCTTCGTGAATGTTGCGGTTTTTAATAGGTTTGTAGAATTGGGCAATGGTAGGTGAGATGCCGGGAATTTTAGATACTTTTGGTATGTAGGATTTAGTGAGGGATATATCGGTTGTAGTAGCTTTCGGCATTTTGTCACCTAAACAAGTAATCGACAACATAAAATGTTACAAAAAAATATAATAAGGAAAATAAAGTTTTGAAAAGTGACAAATGTGGGACAAGGATTACTTCGACTTTAAAAATAAAAACCTAAGAAGTGATCCATATGTTCCTTATTTTGTTTTTGACTTAATCTAGGATGTCGAAGAATATATATTAGTTATATATTTCAACATCAAGACAATAACCCAAACACTCCCTTATCAATACAAAATTTGTCTAAGCTTGTCGAAAATTATGTATTAAGTGTATATTTTGTTTGACAAGTATAGGTTTATTATTCTTGACTTGACAAGAGCCAAGTAGTGTTTGTTTTGACTAGAAACCATGTTTTATAGCATTAAACCAAACGCCCCTTTATTTTATGTTATTTATAAAATATATCAAGATATATATGAATTATATATCTTGATGGCTTATACAAGTTTGTTAAGTGTTTATACACGTGACAAAACTATAGTGATGGTCATTTCGACTCTAAAAATTGTTCCTAAGAAACGAACCAAACACTCCTTTATCTTTATAGAATTTTACTCATTGATTTAAAAGATGTATATATGTATGTTTGAATAATCAATACTTGATTATTTTTATCATGTTTAGGCATTTATCAACAATGTGTAAGTTTAAGAATGCCTATGTGCAAAAATTCGGCTATACATGTTTCGAAAATTTTGACTCAATAAGTATTTTGATTCAATCCTATCAAGGTTGTAGTGTTCTTATGACTATGGGAATCATTATAGTTATGGAAATCCTAGACCAAAATAAAAAGTATGAAAATAATGAAGAACACCCAATTTTGATTGTGAGCAAAATTGAATGAAATCAAATGAAAAGAATGATGGAAAACTTACAATAGATGTTGTTGATTGATTTGTTAGTGATTACCCCTTGCGAATTTTGGTTAATTTGATGATTTGAAGTTTTGATTTTGATGGTTATGGTGTTGGGTTTTCGTCACAGTGAGTGGGAGAGGAGAAGAAGAGTGAATGATGTGTTTGGCATAAAAATTCGTCTGAAAGGGGGTGTTTGTTTTCTCAGATAGGCGGTCCCCTTAATTAATTAAGGGGGCCGCCCGCCCAATTAACACTGTCGGTCCCCTTAGTTTTAAGGGGGCCGCCCCAAAAAAAATGTTCATTCGATTTTTGGCCAGTTTTTGTGAGAATAAATATTGACAATTTAAATTTTATTAATTTTTTTCAAATAAATATAATTTTAATTTTTATTTTTTTTTAATTATTTTTAAATACATTTTTTTTTTTTTTTGTTTTTATAAATTAATTTTTTTTTTTATTAATTTTATTAGATTTTAAATTTTTTTTTTTTTAAATTTTTTTAAATTTTATTTTTATTAATTTTATTTAATGTTTTGTAATTTATTAACAAAAATAATTATATTTATTTTCTTATATTTAAAATTATAAAAATTAATATTATTTTATTTTTATTATATTTTTTTTAAAATATTAAATATTATTTGTATATAATTTAATTTTTTTTTTTTTTAAATTTATTAATTAAAATTTTAATTTTATTTTAATTTTTAAAAAAATTTTCAATATATAATAAAAATTTTTATTTTTTTTTTTTTTATTTATTTTTATTTTAAAATTTTTTATGATTAATTTCAAATTTTTTTTATATTTTATTTAATTTAATAATATCAATCTTTTTAATTTCTTTTTTTTTAATTAATCCTTTATTTAATTAAAAAAATTTCTTTGACTATTTCGGATGAGATAATCAAGCGTCAATTTGAGAGGCGATTTAGAAATGAGTTTTCTTGCAAGGAGGAGAATTAATTTCTTCGAAAAGAAAATTAATTGATTCGATTTGAGATAAGACGGGAATGGATAGAGAAAATAAAAGATTGCAAGACGTAGTTGAGGAAATATGTAAAAAGAAAATTGATTCCGATGGACATAGATGATGGTTGACATGGATTCGAGACGATCGTTGAAGTCGTAGGGGAGTTTGTTATCCTATAGTGTGTATATTGTTCGTGCAGTGGATTAATCCCTAATTTCTATGTTAATTGTTAACCACTAGCTTGCTCTTCTTCATCTCCGTGAGTTTGCTACGTGGTCATAGAAGATTTCCATTTTGTAGACGTATGATTATAATCTAAACAAAAGAGTAGTTCATAAAGAACTAATCTCTTCAAAGCTAGAAAACCAACAAATGGTATTTCTAGAGACTACACTATTATTTTTTTAAGAATAATTATACTCATTATGATAGTAAACACATAGACATTTACTTTGTAATCTCTATTCTAAGAATATGAAAGTCGAGCGTGACTTAGACTTTAGATTAGCTTTCGTTAAGTCTTCAGATGTAAATGATAAGGGTTTATGGGAAACCTTATCATGAATTCTTTAGTCGTAGACAAAAGAATGTTAGTAAGTTAACATAAAGTCTTCAAAAGATTGTGATGACTTAGTCATTTGGTCCCTATGTTTTATGTATCCAATGTTATGTTTAACATTATTTTGCATTTGGTTTTGGCACATACATGGTGAACAACTTGCACATTGAGTGAAATTTGGTTGGTGTGGACGATTCCACATTGTGTGATTAGTGTTAGGGTAATTTGGTCTACCATTGTCTCTCCTAGGTTGAGGTGTTTTGGAACGAGGATGAGGATTTTCTTTTCTTCTCGGAGGAGGTGTTTTAGACCTTATTGTGGGTTTAGTAAATCCGACTCCAGGTTTTAAAGAGGTTTGTAAAATATGTTTACCTTCATTCATCATTTGCAATAGGAATTTTAGTGTTGTTTATAAGTATAAATTTTGGTTTTGAGTTTGGGTTTGATTCCATCAATTTTTCTTTCGACTCGACTTCTTGAGCTCTTACAAATTTTACTTGTTTGGTTTCGCTAGGTGACCCTTTGGTAAAATTAAATCCCAAACCGGTTTTATCTCCGGAAGGTTTTTGAGAACTTATTATTTTCTTAAGTGAATGACTACTATCATTAAATTGATTTAGCCTAGATATTTCTTTTCTAAGTTCCTCATTTTCAAACTTAAGTTCATGACATAATTTGCATTCTTCATTACTTTCATTAACTTTTTCTGGCCTAGATAGTTTATTCTTTTAATTTATAGTACTTTAATTTCTAATTTTATTTAGCTATGTTTTAGAGTTGGTATTTTTTAGCAATGACATTTTAATCCTAGTTTTGCATAGTCTGAATATATCATTATCTATGTCATTTTCGTCTAGTGATGATTGATTATCACTAAAATATTCGGTTTCAGAAAGTACCTCATTGGAATCTTTTAGATTAAGAAACTTTTGTACCTTTGTCATTTCCTCTTATCATCGTCGCTATTCACTCCAACTCCTCCCACAAACGCCCTTTGGATTTTTGATATTTTAATTGTTTTGGGCATTCTCTGATGAGATGATTTGGATCTCCACACTTGAAACATTTTCTTTCATTGTCTTAATTTTGTCTATCTTTTATTTCTTTGGTATGATCTTATTCTCTTCATATGGTTGTTTTACAATTCGTTCCTTGTTTTGAAGATTTCTTGAAGTTTCTTACGGCCATGGCGTATTCTTCATCTTCACTATCGGAGGTTGAACTATCTTCATCACTAGTAATCCTTTTTTTTAGCTTTCAGGGCAATAGATCTACTTTTTATTCTCTTTTGTTTTTGTTGGTTTCGGAGTGCTTTCTTGATTACTTCTTCATAGACTTTTTAAATTTCCAATAAGTTCGTCAAGTGAAAGTGTGTTAGATTCCTTTGATCTTCAATTGCGTGACTTTTGCGCGCACATTAGGTTGCATGCCTAGAAAAACTTCCTAACACAATTCTTGCTAGAAAAACCTTCATCAAGTGCTTTTAGACTAGTAATAATAGTGTTAAATTTAGCAAAAGCATTATCTATTGATTCCTCTTCTGGAATCATGAATTGTTCATATTGTTGAACAAGAAGATCTATTTTATTTGCTTTGACTTGATTATTACCTTGATGAGTGATTAACAAAGTATCCCAAATTTCCTTTGCGGTTTGACACATAAAAATTCTTTCATATTCTTTACGTGGTAAAGCATTATAAATTACCATTTTGGCTTCATTATTTTTAGCAAGTTTCTTTTTAAGATCATCATTTTGTTTGTGAAAAGATACAATTTCATCCTTTTTAGTTTCGGGATTAAATTGAATGGGAGGAAAATCACCATCGTAATAACATGCCAAAGATCTAGATCTTTTGACTTCACATAAGTTTCGAATCTATTTTTCCAATAAATAAATCCAGAATACGTGTCCATTAAAAATCTTAAAATGTTTCGTATCAAATTACCGATCAAGCGTGATACAATATGATGAGTGTTCATACAAGTTATATACACATATTAATACATCGATTTACAACAATACAACCCAACACACAATATTCATATTTATTCAAGACATAATTAAGACTATATAATCAACATATCACACAATTGCAAGTATAAATATAAAGCCATAAATGCGAGTATAAATGTAAGGAGATAAGTGAAAGGAAGTGCAAACCAGACACGATGATTTATAGTGGTTCGGTCACGAAGCACCTCTTCGCCCTACTCCACTCCCCGAGTACCTAACTCGAGAGTTTCTTCACTAGTCAAAAAGCTCCCTTAATGGCGAGATAACCGAAAACACAACTTGCTATATCAATTTCCGACGCTAAGCTAAATGTCGAGTTCTAATCTTAGCTAGAACCAATCTATTACAACACAACTTTACGATTTCACAACTTTACGACTACTTCACAACTTCACTACACAACTTAGCTTCACACCTTGATTACGACTACACAACTTCTTCCATCTTCCACAACTTCAACAACTCTTCAACACCTCACAACTTCACAACTCCACACCTTCATAACTTCTCCTCACCACACTACTTATGTCACAACTATCTAACACTACTAGAAAGGATCACCAAGATCCAACTATAAAACACACCATGATCACCATGATCAAGCAATTATACAAGTTTGGAATACATGGACTCGATCTATGCATTTGAATGTTAAGAACAAGTCACCGAATACCCTAACTAGCCTACTATAACTTCGTATCTAAAGATAACAGAAAGTTCTTCTCTTGCACTTCAATGGATGGATGATTGGATCACATTTTAAACAAACTTATAATAAGTTAAGTGATCAAAGGAAAGGGTTTGAAAGGAGGTTTTAGATCTGAGAAAACTTTGTGCAAAGAGGTGAGAAAAATGTTAGGGAATAGTCCAGTATTTATAGGACAAGAAGGAGGAGCGGGGTCTATGGCCAACCCCCTTAAATAGGGTGCCGGCCCCCTTAATTTTAAGGGGGCGCCCATGTAGAATAGGGGGCGCCCCTTATTCAGATGCTCTCTTTTTATCCTACTTAGGGGAGGTGTTTACTGGACCATTTCTAGCCGTTTTAGGTCCAAAAATTTGAAATTCAAAATGTTTATTTTGAATAAAGCATTTCTTATAAATACAAAAATGTTATATATTTTTTAAAAATATTTGTCCCATTTTATAAATGTAAGGTTTAAAAAATTTCTTTGATCATTCAACAAATTAAAGTTTGTTTGTTCATACCTTTAGTGATTTACGTCGGGTGCGAACTTAAATTTATTGTTGAAGAAAACTTGAGACGTCGAAAGATGTTGACGAATTGATGATTAGTGATTACGAGTAACTTAAGCACTTTACATTATGTGTTTATAATTGCATGTTGACCATCACAAAACATAAAGAGAATGTGTAGATTAAATATCGCAATATTTCTACCAACAATCTCTCCCTTTTTGATGATGACAAAATATGTAAACTATAACTCATAGTAAAATGTATAAGTTACTTGTTTACACTTCTTCTCGCCCTTTTGTCGAAAGAAAAAGGTGAACTCCAAGACGAGACTTTTATTACACTTCAACTCTTTAATAAAAGAGGTGAGCTTGCATCATCCTAAGTGAAGTCTTGATTCTATCAATCTCTTTTAATCAATGACATTACTTGAGCATTGACTCAAGCGGATGCATGGATCAAATTAGTTGCAAACTCTTAACCTACATCAATGGTTAGTTTCGCGCAACAAAAAATATAAGGATGAAAGACACATAAAAAATGTGTAGATATCTTAAACGGTTGCAAACGTAATGGCTTAGAGATTTGCAAATGCTCCCCCTTGATGTATGCTCCCCCTTGATTGGGGCACCAAGAAATCGAGTAACGAAAAAGTGCTACAAAACAAAGTTAGTAGAAAAATGCACATATATATAATGATGATGATAGATAGATATGTAAGACACTTAGTGGGGAACAAATCATGTATGTTTTAGGTATATGCACTCTAAAGTGTGGCACTAAAGACAAAAAAAATTATGAATGCTTAAGACATGGAAATGTTTAGGAACCAATGATAAGATTTGACCGACACATGCTTAAGGGCTAAGACTTGATCAACACGTTCCTTGTGGTATCATCATCTAACCAAGATAATGATGTGGATTTAAATAGACTAATGGTTGTATTGAGAGATTCCTAAATCCTCAAGGTTTCTTTGTTAAGCATTATGTATGCTTTTCATGTTTGGGGTGTTTAAGGATAAACATTATCGTAAGACTTTAGGTCGAACTAAATGTTGATGATAAGGATGATTTGTTGAGGAAACATAAATGAGGAAGGATGAGCGTGAATGGAAAGGGAAGGTGTTGACTATAGGTTTGTTGGGTGTTTGGTAGGTTTGGAGAGTAAGGTGATGAGGGAATGTTGTTTTGTTGTTGGGAGAGATGGAGGTGGTGTGTGTTGAATTTGGTTGTCACTTTGAGGTGGAGATTGAGTGTGAGTAACATATGAATTGATGGGTGAGATGGGAAATGGAGGATGTGAGGCAACTTGTGGTGATGTGGGAGTGTCCTTAATGTAAGGGTTTGGTAATTCTTGATTGGGGTGATTGTTTTCTTGAGATGGTTGTTAATGTTGATGAACAAAGGTGAAAATGTGAAAATGGTGGATTGTTGTGATGATGATGGTGAGAATGAGGTTGTATTTATAGTAGAGTGTGTAGTCAATGGGTGAAGATGAAGTGCCTTTGGTTGATGGTGTTTTGAAAGGTGCATTAGGAACACTTGGTGATGATAGTTGAAGTTTGGGTGATGGGGTTTTGGTGTCTTCATTTGTTAAATCAATGAAGAGTTGCTTTGGTAGTATGATTGTGAAATGAGGTGGTATTACCTTCATGGTAAAAACCAATTGTGATGATTCAACAACACTTGAAGCTTGAATATCTTCTTTGTGTTCTTCACTTGCTAGAAGTGGAAATGATTTGGTAGTTCTTTCATGGTGGTGACATGTGGATGAAAAAGTAAGAGTCGCGACAATGTGACGACTCGATAACACTTGAAGCTTGAATGTCTTCATTGTGTTCTTCACTTAGTAGTAAGTGGATATGATGCATTTCATTACGAAATTCACTTGACTTTTGACAACATAGGCACACATGCTTATGATTGTCGGGATATGAGGGTGAGATGCCTTTCATTACGAAATTCACTTTGGTGGTTTGGGATGCACTAGAACTAGTTATGAGGTTTTATGGTTATGAGGTTTGAGTGTATGGTAGAAGTTATAGGTGAACGAGTGTGTTATCCCTTCCCATTAAATTCGTGCTCATCCGGACATAAATTGAGGAATAAAAAGAATAAATGAAGAAGAATAGAGACGCAAGCGATGAGCTTGACAATGTCAAGACAAATGATGGTTAGCATACAACGAACTTCATCCACGAAGTTATGTAGCTCTTCTCGAGCATTGTGAATGTTCATAGAACAATCATACTACGAGGTATGAGGTTATCTTAAAGGTAGTAGCGGAAAAGGTGGACGGAAGGTATTAACCATCTATTTTATAATAGAGGCATGATTAAGGTTTTTGTGAAACGAATTTGACATGAACAATGAGTGATATTTTAATTGCATTTCGCTAATTAAAAATACTTAAACATTTCGGACGAAATATTTAAGTTGTCAAACCTACTTAGAGGTGTATTAGATTTTTATCTAACCTTACCTTGACGAAAGAGTAGATCATTTTGAAAAGAACGAGATGATGATTAAGGGAATGTGTGAGTGGAGACTCTAAGAAACTTAAGACCATTTAGAGACTATTATGACCTATCGGATTGTGATACTAAGGTTCGCATGTAATAAGGGTATAAATTCTAGTGTCAAGAAATCTATACCTATAAGCATAAGACATATAGGTATGCGAGTTTATCTAAGCATGCATCCACACAATAATCAATAAGATTAATGTGTAAAACTATATGACATTAAACGTTAATTGAGATAGGCATATCTAATTCGTTATGCATCAAATCAATATAGTGTAAATGCACATTTAACACGTAAGTCATGTAAAATGACGCATACAAAACATATTAGCATTTAACATTTAGGAGCATGTTTCATTTTAGATAAGCTAAGAGATATTCTATCTAGATTGCTAGAATAAGATAAACTCCTTTATAATAGACGTGTATTTAATAGCTAAGCAATTAAACATTGAGCATCAAGATAATCAAGAAGACATATAATTGCATTGTGTTTGGATTGACTAAGAAAAGGCCTAATTTCTAAATGCTTATTGTGCACTCCTAATGATATACAAACTCTATCGATGTATACTATCCTTAGGCATATTTAGGAAGAGCCATTTAATCAAGTTAGAGAATGAGTATGAGACTATCACTAGTGGTGCTCAATTCAGGCTAAACACGACCATTTTTACGGGTTATACACCGAACCCAACTTCACTCACCTTGGAAGCAATTCAACCGTTAGGTCAAATTGAATTTCTAGTGCGATAGATTCTCCAGTAGTCATTCTCATGTTAGACAAAATAGAAATCTTTTATTTGCCTAATGAAATGTAGTAAAGATAAAATTTGTATTATCTTTTCATAGAGGGCCTACCATGACTCAACTAACATGCTTTAATCCTAGTTCGCATAATCTTAATCAAGATGAGTGGAATTCTTAGATAAGTGTAAGTAAGATGTTTTAAGAATGCTCCATTGCATGTCTTGAGAAATGAATCTCATCAATATTATTTATCTTAATTGAGTTTGTGATTCTTTAATGATAAATGATTTTAAAAAGAAACATATTTTATTCTTAAGCAAATATTATTTTCTAAGATAATTATTTTTTATCAAAGTTGTATATCATACATGTATTTTTACTTGTTTATGCATCGACAAATATTGTCATAGGTTATTTTTCAATTCTAATAACTTATATTTTTCAAATTATATGTAATGTATTTTCTTATAACACAACCATTTATGCTACGAAGAAAATAAAAATAAAATGCATTCAGGATTTATATCATCCTTTATAATATAATTAAATATGATATGGTCTTAAATTCCTTAAACATTAATGTTTCCCAAACATTTTTGTATCCTAGGTGAATACAATAAAAAAAGGGGGAATAACCATTCTTATTTAAGAATTTAGTCAAATATGAATATGAGTTTTAAGTTGTGCTTTTTAAGGTTGTATGACGCACAAGATTAATATGTTTGTAAATTTGCTCGTGGTTTGGGTTTTCGGAAATGACACATGTTGTAATTTGCATTGCAATGTAAATTTCTTGATATATTTCGGACGAAACATCCCATTGTCATTCCTACTTCATTATGTAGTGTCTTGCATTATATTAAACATATTAGACTAATTTTGGAAACAAGCTTATTGGACAAGTAGACTCATATGTAATTACTTTACTAAGTGTGTGTTAAGATCCAATGCAATATTTCTTTTTAATTACAAACGGATGCAATTATTTTCATATCAATCTAGTGTGATTAAGTATGTAGATGTCAAGACAATATCTTTATTATAATTTTTTATAATCTTGAAAACTAAATCAAAATTCTAGAATCCCGATTTCTTGTCCATACTCAAAAAACTTGTCAATTTCGATTCGATAATTTTATATCAACCATAATTTGAATAATGAATTGATATATTCTTGAAATCTTTCTTGACCCTCACGAACACTCATTTAAAAGAAAATAGGTAAATATTTAAATAGTGTGTTCCATTAATCCCAAGATTAGTTGTAAATGTACTTGTGAGAAAAACTATTTGTTGTTATGTATAATATACATAGTTTTTGACATTTTATGAGTATGAGTGTTCTAACCATTTTTATACAACACACATCTTTTGTAAAACACTATATGTTTAAAAAAAATATAATTATGTGTGTATGTTAGAACCATGCAAGCACAAGCATTCTCTTTTTCTTAGTTATTGATGTATTAATACAATCTTTTCTTTTGTTTGACCAACCCAAGGTCAAACCAAGCAAGTTGTTGAAAATAGATTAAATCGTTGGAAATATTTAGGTGACTAGTTTTAATACATTTAGTAATATACTTGACAAGTTATTGAACTCTTATTCCTAAATATATTTCCATACCCGAAAAGATTTACAAGATGTTTATGTAACATTTGTAAGTTAAGTGATCTATGCCTATATGCAATGCAAGAACAATTTTGCAATCTTAATGCAAGAAATCTAGCATAAGTTCTAGTTATGCATAATCCGAAAAACTAGCTACAAACCGCAATAGTGTACATGACACTGTTGCTTAGATATTCAATTAGCTCTAATTTACAAATAGCCACGTCATTTAATAATTTTACTAACTTAAGATATGAAAGACAGTGCACATATCATCATAGAATACCAAATAAACGTACTTGTCGTTAGTTTTACGTATTAGATACAACATTTGTTATAATTTAGCTCGGTTTTGTTTAAGACAAATTACGTTTCTCCCCTATTTCAAAAATCAAGTTTATATTTTTGAAAAGTCTCTTTTCACCATTTTTCAAAGATATACAGACTAGAAATGTCCGACTCGAAAGAAAAAAAAGCCAAAATACAAGTTTTTACATTTAAACGAGACTCAACGTTTTGGACAATAAGTAGTATTTTGCCTTTCTGACTAAATTAAGTTTGAAAATACAATACTTGAAAGTATTTTTTATATGAAAGTAGATTTGAGACTCAAATTCTCTTCGAAATGGCGGGTGGCACGACTTCTACGGACTTACGGTTGATTTTATATGATTTTCAAAGTTAAGTTTATGAAGAAAAAAAAAAACTTCCGAATAGCACAGGTGGTCCCCTTAAATTAAAGGGGACTGCCAGGAATTAAACGGGGGGGTCGCCCACTGATACTCAGAATTACGTTTTTTGTTTGTAAAAAATATTTTCTGTACTTTGACGGGAAAGGTGTTTTGTACAACTTTTTGATTTTGATTACAGAACATATAACACTTATTTTAAGCATCATTTTTATCTCGAGCATTTTTTAATTATGTATATAACATCCTTAACAAATACAGATTTAATACATCAAAACACATTTTCCATATTTTTGTCCCCCCTTAATAGGTAATTGGATAAATGGATCATACTCATTCTTTAAATCACATGTGTTTTGAAAATTAGAGCAGACGTGGCTGCTGATACCAATTGTGGATATAGTAGATGGGGGAGTGAATACGTTTCCATTATAATATTAAATGTCTTCGCGTATCATATTAATCCGATCAAGAGTGAAACAATATGATGAAGTGTTCATCGAGTTTTATAGCAACATATTAGTACATCGATTTACAAACAATACTAATCCAACACCAACAATTATTCCATTTATTCAAGACATAATTAAAACTATATAATCAATACATCGACAATTGCAAGTATAAATATAAGCGATAGATGCGGTATAAATGTAACAGAGCATAAGTGAAAGGAAATGGCAAAAACCGAACACGATGATTTATTGTGGTCGCGGTCACGAAGCACCTTCTTCGGCCCTACTTCCACTTACCGGGGAAAGTAACCAACTCGAGAGTTACTTTCACTAGTCAACCAGCTCCCTTAAGCAGAGGAAAAACAGTACACAAACATTGCTTACACGAATTTCGGACACAAAGCTATATGTCGAGTTCTAATCTTAAGCTCAGAATGTAGGTCCTTGTGTTTGGATCTTTATAGCTTGGTAAGCAATAGTTAACTTGAATAATATCCCAAAATTAATATATGAGATGAACAACCTGATATGAAATACTATGTGCTAATGCGGAATCTTAACACAGTATTAAGAAGGGGAAAAAAAATATATAATAAACTTTGCGATTGATTTCTATTAAGCTTCAATGCTTCTATTCGATATCGTACATAACTCTATGCCGTAGGGTTCCTTTTATACACCAAGGAAAACCCTAGAAGGCTTTACAAAATGTGTGAAAGGATAATGTATATCCTTTCCTAAGATATCTCCTAAGATATCTCTAAGATAACTATTACTATTCTGTTTACATATAAACTTAGACTTAACTAACAAAGATTACTAAATTCGACCCAATACTAACTATAGTACTGATACTTATACCAATACTATCTTAGTACTGGCCAGACTTAACTTAGTACTCGCCAGCACTAAATATAATGCCAGATTTAATTGTTTTACTACCAGTATTAAGTTTTACAATCTACTTCAAACAATCCTCCCCTAACTTGATCTTCACTTGTGAACTTCAAGTGTCTTCCATTTGAGCTTCCTGAGGATGTTGTAAATACAACTCTTCAAATTATTCTTGAACTGCAATTCTTCAAATCATCTCCTTTTGATCTTTGCAGCAACTATTCTTCAAAGCTTTTCAGCAACCCTTCATATCAGCAATCAAATCACATAGTTTCAGACTATTCTCATCACTTCCAGGTGTGTTAACTCCTGTGAGAGGTGAATCATTGAAACTTTAAATGGATTTGATGTCTCTTTACCAGTTAGCCATTTACTCTGGAGTAGTCAGTCCTTTGGCCACCAGAAAGGTGCATGTCCATGGTCGACTGAAAACCATTTCAACTCTCAGTACATTAAACATTGGTGAGTTGAATACCATATGGTTTTTGGCAAACCATTATAGCCATAAACGGATTTGATATGCCTTTACCTGTAGCCGTTTGCTCAGGGCTAGTCAATCCTTTGGCACCTAGAAAAGGTAAATTCCATGGTGGATTGATTACCATGTCAACTCTTTATACATGAAACTTGGTGAGTTGATGTACCATCCACTTTTTGGTAAAGTGTCAACCATCTAATATGGATTTGTAATTTGTCTTTACCATAAGCCATAATCTTATGGACTAGTTATGGTTTTTCCACAGCCTTTACCACAATCCATAAACTTGTGGCTTAGCCCAACTCTTTACTAACAGATATGGGTGAGTTGATACCATATAATCTTTTGGTAAAATTTGTTAGCATTAACGGATGAGAAGTCCTTACCAAGAGTCTGTTTATCTAGACTAGCCAGTTCCTTATGTTTGTTAGACATGGTGTTGTAACCATTTAGTTGTGTTGTGCTTGCACTCTATACAAGTGTATTCTCCTTATTTCCATCCTAGATATCTACTCATCAAACCTTCATTACTTCCTAATGCCAGCTTGCTTCTCCATCATTTTCAAAAGTTTGTAGCAATCCTCATCTGGTTTTCCTCCTTGAAGTTTCTTGTCCAACATTGCTTTGCACACTTCAGCAGACAAAGGATACTTTCTCTCTAATCTAGCTTATTTTATCCTCAGGACTCCTTAAGTTCAAAACATATGTACTCTGCAAGCTTCATAGTATTGCCAACAAATTAACCGTTGTTGACCTCGGCAAAACTCTAAATTGATGTCTGTACTAAGGGGCTCTTCAAACTTGTCTTTAAGTATCCCCAAAGTACTTTTCTATTATCCTCTAGGGTCCATTTCATACATGTTTTCTCATCACAATCCTGTTATAGCTCTGTAAGATCATTCTTGATATGTACAGTCAGCATTGACCAAAGCTTATGGTTATACATTATCAGTTCATCTCCACTTTACAATCTGGTATAGTCCTTTCCTTCCTTGCTTGATGATCTTGTAATTTGCTATACTAGGTGATTTCATAGCTACAGGAATAGGATTAATAGGGATTTTAGTACCTAAAGCAGAATCATCTTGTTCACTAGCTTCATCTGAATCTTTAGAATCATCCTTATCAAGGTCTGTATGTAATCCTTTCCTTGCTATCTGTTTTCTCCTCTTTCCAGTCTTCTTGGTAGACTCATCATCTTTTGCTTCATCACTCTTTAGTCTTTTTAAAGTCTTTGTTTGAAGTTCTTCACCAAATCTTTTCAGACTATCTTTTGTAGCTTCAAAGTTTATAGGTGCAAAAGATTCAACCTGCTTCACCAGCTTATCAAATTCTTCTTTTACTTCTTCAAAACTTAAATTCTTCAGCTGAGACAGCTTCCATGTCCCCTGATTCTTCAAGTAATTCATCATATATGTTCTCAGCTGTGATTGGGTCATGGGCTTATTTCTTTTAGCTCTTGCTCTTTCCTCTGCAAAGTGTTTCTTCCTTTGATTTACTAGTTCAACCATCTTCTTTGCAAAGTCTTCTCCTTGTAAGCCACTTCCCAGGCACATCTCTTTGGTCAACTCTTACATTAGCTTCAACTCTTTGCGTAATAAGATTTCCAATCTTCATTTGGGTATTGCTGAGCTTCAAATTGACTTTAGCTCTTCTTTGTTTTGTTGCTCATTTATTCTTCTCTTCTGCAAGTCTGTTGTGCTAAGAGAAGAATCCAAAGTACTTGTTTAGCCTCTTCTTCTTTCTCAAAGTATCCAATCTTGGATAGCTTTAGTGAGATAGCTTCCTTCTGTAGGAATTTGTTCCTTAAGTCTTCTTAGGAGCTTCTTCAAAGATCTATAGGAGGCTTTTTCTTTCCTCTTTGGCCTTTATCAGGGGAAGGATTGGACTTTTTATACTGTCAGTACTAACTTGTCCACTAACAGTACTAACTTTAATACTGCCAGTATTAACTCCTTCAGCATACCCAGTACTAACTTCTTCTTGAAAATCCAAAGTAGTGACAACCTTTTTCCTTAGTCTATTTCCTTCCATATACCTTCTTTATTCCCTTATCTATTGATTTGGCTTTTGGAAGCAAACTGGACGGGAGTATTTTAGCTGCTTCTAATGTATTAGGGCTTATGTCTTCAACTTGTTCCTCCCCTGAAGCATTGACAGTAGTCTTAGAAGGAGTAACCAGCCCTTGTACCAAAGAAACTAGAGGATCATCTTGACTTTCCTCCTGTCAGCCTAGGTTCTCCTTTCAGAGTCTGATAAGATATTTCTCCTTTTCAAATTACCTTCCAGTGTCTTCACCTTTTGACCAACTTCAAAATAGCACTCCACTTTGTCAGCTGGGTTTGCTTGAGATCTTTCCAGCGGACTATCAGTTCTTTGTCAATGATTGAGGAACTAATTGTAAGCATAGATCCACAGTCATCTGTCCTTGGGCATGCTCTTGTGGGGGTGAGAAGTGTTGGTGTGCAGGAGATGGTTCCTCAAAAGTGTGCTCCATAGGTTCAGGGTCAGTTTCAGGGATAGGTGTAGGTGTAGTTGCAGGGATAGGAGTAGGTATAGGTGGTGGAGATTGTACTGGTGGTGAAGATGGAGATGGTACTGGAATTGTGGATGATGATGGTTGAGATTGAGCCACATCAGGATGTGCTTGACCTGCATTTGGATTAGTAGTAGCATCAAAGCTGGCCATCGAGGCATACAAAGGTATTGGTTTGCCCTCTTTAAAACCCCCTTTTCATATTCCCAAAAATCTTTTTGGTTGGGGTAACAATACCTATATAAGGGTGATTGTTTTCCGTTTGAATATCCCAACATCAGTTGCAGAAATCCGAGGGATCCTCAAAAACTTTGTTTTGCTTTCAGGTTGCCAACCCATGACGCAAAAATTAGTTTGAAAAATTATAAACTCTGCCAGTGGAAAGACAAATCAAAGCAGTAGCAATATTGCTACCAAATTGATCCCATCCGCCACTTTTAGAGCTTATACAATGCAAAAGATGGTGGACTAAAAATCTCCATTGGGGGGTGAAAAAGCTTTTCCAAAAAGTAAAAGATCCGTCTTTGAGTATCTAATATGCCCACCATCCCCCTTTTAAAAATCTCATTGTTTGGCAACATTGTAATCCCTGAAGCATCTGTCTAATTTTGAAGCTTATTTCTAATAGATGCCTCAATGATTGTATACACAGTGGTATCAATGGTTGCATGTAATTCTAGAGTCCCATCAGCAAGAGTGTTGGCAGTAGCAGTCTGCCAAAACTGTTTGACTAGGGAATCATAGATAGTAGGATTAGTAGTTAAAGCATACCGGAGGTTGGAACCTCTTAGAAAATCCACTATCTCTGCAATACCTGGACCTTTCGTCAGGCTTGCGCAAAAACCACTTGATTGTGTTTGTCACAGTATTTTAATTGAGCCATGATTCGAAGGTAGCAAGGAAAGGTATGGATGTGTACTGAAAATTTACAGGGTTTAGATGCGAGTGAGGTTGTAGATGCTGGTAATAAGACAATTGACTAGTTTCGTTATAAAATATAGAAGCATCTTTTTTTACTTTGCGAAGAGGAGATAGCAATAAAAATAAGTATGAAAGAGAAATCAAACTTTATCTATATATAGCTTCTCTGTTAAACGGACCAATAGACGTCGTACAAATCTGGATAAAGGTAACATTTTGACTAGTGATAAAGCAGAAGAAAGTCAATTTCCTCAAACCTGCACTAACAAAAACTACCAGTATTTAAAATTTTCCACTACCAGACTTAACTTTTGGTCAACCAAAATTAATTCTGTTACAAAACCTGTATTATCTTTTTTCAAAAACAGAATTAAGTATTTACTAAAGACTTACAAAACATAGACCTTACCACACCTGCCTTACATCTGCAAATCCATGCTATTCCTGCAAGAATTAGTCTAAAACAAAGAAAAACATGTTGCAGGAGTTTGTATAGACATAATTAACTTAAATTAACTACCCGAATTACCAGGATTAAAAGTTACTAACTAACAGTATTAAGATTACTTAGCTACCAGAATTAACAAACTATACATCTAAGCCTCCCCTTAAATGTTGCTATGGGTTGATCATACCAATGCTAACCACCAAGTAATTAAACCGTGGTCCATCAAATGGTTTGGTCAACAAGTCAGCTACATTTAAGTCTGTGTGAATTTTCTCCACACTTATGAGCTTCTTCTCATAACAATCTCTGATGAAGTGGTGACGAATCTCAATGTGTTTGGTCTTAGAATGATAGACTGGGTTCTTCACAATGCAGATTGTGCTTTCATTATCAATGTGGATTTTGGTATTCATGAAGTTGAAACCATAGTCCAACAATTGATTTTGAACCCACAACACTTGTCCACAGCAATTTGCAGCAGCTACATATTCAGCTTCAGTTGTTGAAGTGGCTACAATAGTCTGTTTCTTACATTGCCATGAGATAAGTCTTTGACCAAGAAATTGACAACCACCTGTTGTGGATTTCCTGTCAAGGTTGGAACCACCATAGTCACTATCAGAGAATGCTTCCAAATCAAAGGGTGATTCCCTAGGATACCATAAGCCCAAGTTTGGTTTGCCCTTGAGATACTTGAAGATCCTCTTGACAGCATTGAGATGAGAAGTCTTTGGAGTTACCTGAAAACGTGAACAAACACATACTGCATACATAATATCAGGTCTAGAAGCAGTTAAGTACATGAGGGAACCTATCATAGATCTGTACAAGTGTACATCTACATCAAAAGCTTCCTCATCCTTTGTCAAAGGCAACTTGGTCTCCATGGGAGTGATGGCAGCTTTGACATTCACAAGATCAAATTTCTTGAGTATCTCAGCTACATACTTGTCTTGAGATATGAAGATTCCTCCCTTGTTCTGCTTGACTTGTAGACCTAAGAAAAATGTAAGTTCACCCATGGAACTCATTTGAAATCTGCTTTGCATCAAAGCTTCAAACTCATCACACCAAGACTTGTTGGTAGACCCAAAAATGATATCATCAACATACACTTGAACCAACATGATATCCTTTTTGTTTCTTCTAATGAATAAAGTCTTGTCAATGGTGCCCCTCTTGTATCCATGCTTCTCTAGGAATGTTGACAAAGTAGCATACCAAGCTCTAGGGGCTTGGTGCAATCCATACAAAGCTTTGACCACCTTATAAACCTTTGTAGGATGATCAGGATCAACAAAACCAGGAGGTTGTGAGACATAAACCTCTTCATCAATAGTGCCATACAGAAAAGCACTTTTAACATCCATTTGATAGACTATGAATCCCATAAATGAGGCAAAGGCCAAAAACAACCTGATAGCTTCTATTCTTGCTACAGGAGCAAAAACCTCATCATAGTCAATCCCTTCTTCTTGTCTATGACCTTGAGCTACCAGCCTTGCTTTGTTTCTGACAACTACTCCCCTCTCATCCTTCTTGTTCCTGTATACCCATTTAGTACCTATCACTTTAGCACCAGTGGGTAAATCAACCAAGACCCATACTTGTTGAAGCTTGAACTGCAACAGTTCTTCCTGCATAGCTTCCACCCAGCTTTCATCTTCAAGGGCTTGTGAGACTTTCCTTGGTTCAGATTGAGATAAAAAGCAAGCAAAAAGACAATGTTGTTGATCTTTATGATTGCTTCTTTGCTGTGCTTGTAGGTGGCTTACTAGAGCATGAGCTTCAGTGATCTTCTTGAGAGAGCTTCTAGTCTGAACAGGTGTATTGGGATCTCCAAGGATTTGACTTTGAGGATGAGCATTGTTAATCCTCAGAGTGTGGTTTGTACTGACATCTACCTCATCTGGTAGATTGTTGAAATCAGTAATAATCCCATCATCATCATAAGAAGCCTTGTCAAAGACACCTTCACTTGATTTATCATAAATCCTTATTTCAGGCATCTCATCTTCATCTGCATCAGAGAAGACCTCTTCTTCATTATCAGCACTAGGAGAGATAGCTTCAATATTGCCAGAAGTAACTTCCTCAAAACCAGTATTAAGATTATCACTACCAGTAGTAACAGGATTAGTACTGGTAGGTTGCTGTTGAGGTACTGGTCTATGTGCTTTTAAAGCAAGGAGCAATCCAGCTCTTTTCTAAAGGTCATAATGTCATCAGCAGACTTGGATATTGGTGTAGAAGATGGCTGCTTTGGGGAGGGAGTCTTCTTTGTAGCAATCTTGCCAAAAAAACAGCTGCTTTTCTAGTTGTCTTCTTTTAGAGATGTAGAATGAAACACCACTCAGGTCTGCAAGACTCCTATTCTGCGTTCACATATCTGACCTCTTTTGAACCTGCAGGGTTAGCTTGATTTGCAAAGAGACAGGTATATAGTTCATAGAGTCTGTAAGATAGTCTAAGTCAAACATCCATCTATGGCCTATTCCATGTACATTGGGTTTTTCCTCAAGAAAGTTGACATGAAGGTTTCTTCAACTCTTTTTGGTTACTAAAATTAAACCCTAAAGGATTTTCTGTTCACAGAGTAAACCAACAAGAAAACCCTCATCAGATTTTTCATCAAACTTTCCTAGTGGGCTAAGAGTATTTAGAATGGTAACATGGCACCCAAGTGGTCTTATGTAGCTAAGGATTGGTTTGTGGCCAAACAAAAGCTCATAAGGAGTTTTGTTCTGAGGCTTGGTCACTCTTACCCTGTTGAAGGTATAGCAAGCAGTATTGACTGCTTCTGCCCAAAAAGTGGTAGGTAAGTGTGAGTCAGCTAGCATAGTCCTAGCAGCCTCTATAAGGGTCATATTCATTCTCTCAGCAACCCCATTTTGCTGAGGAGTTCTTGCATTACTAAACTCCTGTTTTATACCCTTTTCCCCACAGAACTCAAGCATAACCCTATTTTTAAATTCTGTCCCATTATATATACTATGCTTTTTATTTTTGATTTTGTTGGTTTTTCTATCTGTTTTATAAAGTGTTAGGTATTAACTGTCTCATCCTTTTTGGCTAGGAAGAATACCCAACAAAATTCTTGAACAGTCATCAGTAATCACTAAGGGTACAATAACTGCATGGTTGATATCCTCATAGAAGTAGGTCCAAATTTAGTCCCTATCGCAAGGTGTGTAAATGGGTGGGTTTCAAATTGTCAATCTTTAGCCCTACAGGAGGCCTTGTGTTGGCTTTCCTTCGGAACAAGCAACACAAAGTGGTGGTCATTTTTGGAAAAAACTCTTGGAAGGGTAAAACTCTAACTTGATTTCCTTTACAAGTTTATTTAAGTTTTTGAAATTGAGGTGACCTAACCTCCTGTGCTACAATTTAGCTTCATCAGATGAGGCTTTTGCTAATAAACAAGTGTATCCTTTTGAAGAATCAACATTTTTCATATCAAAAGTATACATGTTGTGTTGCCTAGGAACTTTAAGAAGGACATGATTTGCATCTGGCATCTTGAAGTCAGAGGGACACTCACAAAACACTCTTTTTCAGTAAAAAGTACATTTAAACTTTTTATACATATCTGAGATATGGTGAAATAGTTTTAAATTGTCCATGTTCCTTCACAAAAGCCACAATCATCACAAAATACTAAATTACCTAATCTTATTGTACCTTTTCCACTAATACTTCCTTTAACTTCCTCCAAACTGTAACAGATCCATTTTGTAGTTAGTTCTTGATAATCTTAAGATGGCCCTGGTACCAGGTCATGTCCTAGAAACATCCACTATCAAAAAATACCTCTATGCTCCATATGCTTCAGTGGATGATCCTGCACAATCAAAAAGAGATTAGTTTCTCTTTGGGACCCAGGCCTTCACAGGCTTGGGTCTGCCTTGTGGACCTCTAGAAACATTAACATTTGAATCAGGGGTTGGTCCACTATTGGTATTGGAGAGTGGTATTACTTGTCTCCAAACACAACCTGCTGAGGTCTTAACAGCAGTTCCCATTTGGCCCTTAACAGCATATTTATTTGACTTGTGTGCTGTATTCCTTGAAAAGAGTCTATTTACAGGTGACCTTTGTTTTGAAAAACATTTCTTTGGACTTTGAAGATTCACCTGAGAAGGATTAGGGCTTGTGTTGTTTGATACTGGTCTATTTACTCTAGCAGAATTAACATGCACTACTACAGGAATTTCATGTTGCTGCCAGTATTAAATCTAGAAGCACCAGACTTAATTTGAGTGCCAGAATTAACACGCACACTACCAGAATTAACATGTTGCTTGCCAGTATTAAATCTAGAAGCACCAGACTTAATTTGAGTGCCAGAATTAACACGCACACTACCAGAATTAACATGTTGCTTGCCAGTATTAAATCTAGAAGCACCTAGTTAAATTGAGTGCCAGAAGTAATGTTGCTTGCCTGTATATTAACATGTCCACTGGACAGTATTAACATTTACCCTACCAGTTTTAATATTTTTGATAGCAGTACTAAGGTTGGAGTCTAATGTTACTTAGTTGTACGGGTCTGGGAGTGAATTGATTTGCTTTATTCACCTGTAGTGTAGGTTCCTAAACTGGTGTAGCTTGCCTAACATCAGCATGAACCACCCTTTTGCTCTTAAGAGCAGCTTCCCTTGCCAACTTCTTCTCATAATAGTCACAGTTCTTAATCAAGTGACTAAGACTTCCACACACAAAACATGGTTTTCTTTCAAAAGAATATCCTGCACCTAAGTCCCTTTCCATTCTTTGATTCCAATTCTGTCTATTATATGAAGGAATAGGTGAGGGAGTCACTGGTGTCCTAATTGGTTGCCTAGGAGTTTTTACATGCTGTGCACAACTAGGGTCAACTGTTTGTTGGGGTTTAGGCACTTGTGGTTGAGTCTTTTGGGTGGCAATGGTAACCTGCTCAATGGAAGGTATAGGGATATGGTCATGGATAGGGTCATCATTTACTGATTGGTCAGGTAACAGCTCCTGCTCCCCCATCACTGTCATTGGATGGACAGGTTGAGTAAACAGTGGAACTAGTTTCAGACACAGTAGGACTAGGAGATTGAGGTTGAGGTCCAAATTTACCATACTCATACAGAGAATCATCTATGTCTTCCTGTTCCCTAGGGGTATAATCACCACTAAGAGGATGGGGGACACCTTTATACTCTACTTGTTTAAATCTGCTGTATAGAGGGATGTCATAATATCCCGCATCTGTTTCCCTAAGAACAAAAATACCTCTACTTATCTCTTCCTCATATCCTAGGACCTCAGCATTTGATTGTATGCCATATCCTAAACCTATCTTAACAGTTGAGCTCATCCCACAATCAATTAGCTTCCAAAGATTTTTAGAAGATGCAAACCAAGAATCAACTATTTTTTGTAAAGCATCTTTGTCCTTGACAGCTTTCATTCCTATTCTTCTATACTTTTTCAGCTTTTCATCTTTTTCAAAAATTTGATTAGCTTGAAAATTTAATTTTTCAGTTAAGGAAGATTGCTGTTTGTGGGAGGCTTTAAGCTGAGATTCTAATTTCTTAACAGCTAGCTTATGGGCAACTAAGGCAGCTTCTTGGTCACCAAATTCAGATTGCAGTTCATCATACTTAGCTTGAAGAGCATTATATGTATCTAAACACAATTTAGAGCACATTGATACCTCATTATTCACAGTGAAAGCCATTAGAGCATGATTGAGTTCCTCATCTGTAGTCTGTTCTACCCAATTGATCTGACCTTCATCAATGGTCATCAAGGCTTCCTTTTCAGTTCGCACTGGCTTGAAATCTTGACCTCTACCTGCTTCCTGCCTGTTACCTTCCTTTGAACCTTTAAACTTGCACTCCCTTGCAAAATGCCCAGTATTGTGGCAATTGAAACATTCGACTTTTCTCTTATCAAATGCCACATGCATTTTTCCATCCACTCTTGGCCGTCTGCCTGTCTTCTTGTAGAACTTCTTAATCTTTATGGCAGTCATAGCAATCTGCCAATTGATATCCATTTCTTCCAAATCCAGATCATCAATTTGATCTAGGTCTTCATGTATCAAATCCACATCATCAGCATTTGTGGCTAGAAAAGAATGGATAACTTCATCAGCAAGACCAGGAGTAGCAGTTGTTGTTGCTTTGGAAGAGGAAGTGGTATAAGAACTATAACTTCCTGAGCTTTGGCTTGGCTTTTTCTTGCTGGAAGAGGCTTTGGCTTGTGATAGAAAAGCCACATTATCAGATGTAAGGGAAGAAGATGATGTCTTTTGGATGTCTTGTTCAAAGACACTCAGATTATTGTATAAATCATCTATTGACAGTGTGTCAATATTCTTCTTCGTTCTCATTGTCATGGCTAGACTGTCCCACGCAGGTGGAAGGGACCTCAAAAACTTGTGATTTGCGTCTTCATCTGACACACCAGCACCAAGGGCATCCAACTGTGATAGGAGTTTTTGGTACCTATCATACCCTTTTTCCAAACTTTCCTTAGACGAGATAGTAAATGCCTCAAACTGTTGTTTCAAAACAGCTTTTTGCATTTTCTTCGAGTTCGCATTACCACCAAATCGTGTCTTGATGGCTGCCCAGATCTCTTTGGCATCATCCATGCCATGAAAACGTCTGAGATGATCTTTTGGAACAGCCATTAGCAGTAGTGTTCTAGCTTTCCTTTCTTTCTCATCAGCAAACTGTTCTTCCTGTGAGGCTGGAGGAAGAACCCTGTATACACCATCCTTACCTTTGGTGACTCGCTTCTTTGAGTTCCCATTCTGAATCACTTTCCAGACCTCATTATCTATATACTCAAGATAATGTTCCATCTCCATCGCCCACGTATCATAATCATCTTTTTGGAGAACGGGCAGTTTAATGTTTGAAAGTGTATTTGTGGTGATTATTTGTGGTGGTTTAGCAGGAGCATCTCCTTTGTTGGATGCTGGTACAGATCCATCCAAAGATGCATCATCATGAAGAGAAAGTTCCTCATCATCATGAAGAGAAAAATTATCGTTTGCAGACATGACTACTTGATTTGGTGAATTAAAAGGTTTTGATCTTTTGTTCAATCTTGTGTAAAGTCCCTCTAGTGGCTCTGATACCACTTGTAGGTCCTTATAAACAGGATCTGAATGAGCCTTGAACGACTGATAGTCCTTTGAATAAATCCAAAGATACTATGAGAGACAATAACTGTGAATACAAATATTGACGCGGAATATCAATATCTATACCAAGATGAACACAAGAACGAATACCAAACTTGCTATTACTATTACTATTTGATTGTGAATACTCAATCAACTCATATGTTTACAATACTATTCTATGTTCCTTTTATAAGCTTAAGGAACCCTAAACGCGTTAAGAGATAATGCTTATCTCTTCCTAGATTAACGCTAATTGATAACTATTACTATAATTACAAACAGACTTAACTTGTCTGGTCAACACAGTATTAACTTTCACTATGCAGACTTAAGTTAATGCTGGCAGACCTTAAATTGCTCTACTCAGACTTAAAAAAAAAAAAAAAAAAAAAAAAAAAAAAAAAAACCTCTTCTATTACTAACAATACTAACTATTTCTATCAGTACTAACTATAACTAACAGACTTAACTTTAATACTAACAGTATTAAGTCTGTTTACAATATTTTCCTAACAGGAACATTGGGGACAATGTTCAACTTAAGTTTAAGGGTGGAATAAGCCTTAGAAACTATTCTTTTATTTGTCATTTGCTTTGTCCTTAAAATGATGGGTAATATATCAAAACATAACATAAGAGGTAATTTTTACCCAAATTTAAAATTTTTTATGACACATACCGATGAAAACCGAGTATTAATAGCGTCTCATGGATATGAATTTATATGACTAGCACAATAACCCTCAGAATTCCACCCCAAAAATGTGAGGTTCGCCTTTAGATCTTTAAGAATTTGGGTATCTATTATTGATGCCCAAGATAGTTTATACCTTTAGCTTTCTCGAGTTAAGGAGTGAGCAGTCACATGTGTCTATTCCGTCGTTACGGATGTGTACGTGTGGTCTTCGTCGCCTTTTCTGGAGCATTGAGATCGGTATTAAATTATATGAGTGTACCGGTAGCATATTAAATTCTAGAACTTGTTTTTGTGATGCATCCCGAGACCGCATAGTAAGTATTAGGATTTGCTTGATAAGAGGCATTAGGATTAACCCATGTTTTAAACATGTAATTGTTATGATGGTCACACCGATCATATAACTATCCCACACCCTTGTCATGCACTCATTTTTAGTGCAGGATACCCCTAGTACAACCCTCTGAGCCTAACTTTTTCCGGTTCGCATAATTTTTTGTTAAGCCGGATATTAACAGAAGATCATTGTCCACCCTTAACCAATCGGGTTACACCCAAAAATTCCGTAGCTCCTTATATGTACTCATTTTTAGTGCAGTATTGTTGTTTACCCAAGTTAATTATTGAGTACCCGGTTGCTAAGTCCATATACTTGTTATTACCTGTTTTGGAACGATTAGGGATTCATGGTAGATTTATTGCGCGGAAGAATGGGAAGAAAAGTTAAGTCTATACAACTATTTGTTTGTCAAATGATTCTCCATGTTATTTTTGATCCACCTCAAATCGGGTCATTAGGTTTGATTGTATATATCGAGCATGAAAATCTCAAGTGTAGGTGGTACGTGTTATAAACCATAATGGTGATGTATTATGGTTATTCTAAAAAATGAGGAAAAGAAATGAAGTGATGATGTAGAGTTGTGTAGGTTTGTAGATCTTCGTAATGACCTCTGGCTTAGACAAACCAAACAAAGTGTCTTCATATAAATAATTAGCTAACCATTTCACTCCAAATCCCCCACAGCCACCCCAAAATTAATCCCATACGTTTCTGTTTCCATTTATGTTATCTTACACCTACACACCACAACCCTTTAAAAGACATCTTAGATAGTAATGAATAATGCTTGCGGCCTATCGGTGGAAAGGTTTGATCCTTTACCAAAGCTATGGTAATTCATATGCTATGACAGGTAATGAGTGTTGATTTTCCGTTTCCCCCATATGTTATAATTTATTATACAACTGAGTGAAAGAGAGAATCCCAAACACTTATGTGAGGTGCTAGTATATACTTTTTGTGCTTTTAATTACGAGGTCTAGAAGGTTGTGTTGTAAAATAATTTTAAAGAGTAGGTAAAATGACCCCTCATATTGTTATTGTCTAGGTAGAAAAGCCCATTTGCTTGAGGACAAGCAAATCCCAAGTGTAGGGGTATTTGATGAGGTGTCATTTTATACACTTTTTTGGGGTCGTTTAACCTCCTAAATCGTGCATTTATGCCCAAAATAGGTACTCATTCGTTCCTTTTCAGGTATTTTGCATTTGGAAGGCATTTGGAAGAAATACATGTGACTTGGGCTCATTTGGATAAGAAACATACAAGACTACAGACCTACACCAACATTGCTCAAGAATTTCTCTTCAGAAGCTAGAGACAGCGTCACAGATTACACGTGATGCCGTCACAGTGAAGACCAAGACGGCGTCACAAGATCTCACGACGGCATCATAGCACACGACCCAACCCATTATCTAGAATATTCTCTTTCACGACGGCGTCACGATTAAAACGCGACGCTGTCGCAGCGATTTTCCTATAAATACAAATCCGATTTTAGGGTTTTAAGTGTGTAACTTTAGAATAAAAAGAGGGTACGAACCCTAGTTCATTTAGCAGCTGTTAAGGATGATTTTAGGGCCTAAAAACCCTATTGTACTTCCTCCGAATCATGTTTTAATCAAGTAACACTTATTTAATCATTCAATATGTCTTGTTGTGTGATTCTTATCTGTTTTAGCTTTATCATTACCATGCTTTGCTAAACCTTCTATTGTGTTTATTTATAATTGTATGAAACCTAGAATGTAGATCTTAGTGGTGTTGCTTCTTGTGATGGATGTGCATGTTAGGTCTTAGAAAACCAGCTTTTGTCTGTATCGCTGTTGATATGTCTAGGAAAACATAATTGTGTAGAAAGGATACCATCGGGTAATAGTCTTCATACTACCTTGCCCCTTATATGGTTGATCCACTCTTAATATATTTCAAATGCATTTAATATACTCTTAGGGGCCTTGTAATAGTCTTCATACTATCTTACTTATGCGTTGCCTTAACGGAATATTAAATAGACGACGGGTTCGTGTAATTCGTTCATGACTTAGGAAATAATTACATAGATCATCACAAGTGTGACATAGCAACAACACTAGGAGAAGAAATCTAGGGAGTAATACATAATTAAATAAACACAGTCTTTTATTATATTGTTATCACCATTAGTTTAGATTGTTATTTAGTTTAATTGCTAAAACCAACCAACCTCTCCAATATATGATTTTACATGCTTTCATAAAATACAAAAACACAAAAAGGAATATTCTTACCCTCTTAGATTCTGTTAGACCGTGATTCAAGCCTTCCCAACCTATCCGAGTGACGATATCAACCCCCCCGCAGTTTCTTGCCTATACTACTACTACAACGATTAGGTGCTCTGCCTAGGGAGTTGTAAAACTTCGTGTAGAAGTCTTATGATCCGTCCAAATCAACACATAAAAATATATATAATATATTAATACGTAATAATAAGGATAGAAACAATTATAGTATAGTATAGTATTACCGTCGGGTTCTAGAAATTCACTTTTAACCAAAGCGATATCTCAAAAACCTTACGGGTCGTTTCCTCGACGAGAGGTGAATGGAAATCTACGTTCAAGTTGTAATTCGAGTTGATGACATAAACAGTTTTTGGTTTTCTAAATCTACTAAAAGGGAAAGCATATAAAAGGAAAGCTAAACTTTTGGTTTTAAACTATTTTTTTTAACTAAAAATTAAACTAGTATTTAAAACTACAAGATTATACTAAAAATGATCTAAAAATATAAATGACTAAAATGCTTGCTAAGTGACGTGAAATGTTCATTAAGTGCGGGCTTAGGTTTAACTAATTAAAATGACAAGTAAAATGAAATGCTTAAAAATAAATGACAAGAAATTAAATCGCATTAAAAATAAATGACGGAATGTAAATCGAAAAGACAATACTTATGACTAAATATTTTTTAAATCTTTTTAAACCCGCACCTAAATTCCAAATCACTAATCACTTAACAAGCACTACTAAATCTACTCACTACTCATAATGAAATAAAAACTAAACATTTTAAAAATAAAGCTACACTAAGCATGGCATAAATCAAATAGACAACCATAAAATAAAACAATAAAATAAAACTACACTAATTAATTGAAAAAGGAGTAGAAAATGAAACCGAATTGGAGACCCGCAATTAAACGAATACCACCCGATTTATTTAACTAAAACAACTAATTAAAGTCGGTCTAGCTAAATAAACCCTTAAGCTCCTCGCCTCATGAGTAGACCGGTACCAAAAACAAAATATAAAACAATTAACTGTTAACAGTGAAACTTTGCAAATTGCGAATTCATATAACATTTAGTTGCACTTACTGATTACTCAAAGGCCCAAATCAAATTCATACAAACCAAACAGAAGCCCAAGATTCAACTTCAAGGCCCATATTATAATTTTGCAGAGCATGAAAATTAATATAAGTCAAGCGTGTACTGTTACTGTTTAAACAAAAATTGACCAATTTAAAATCTAAAGAATTTCCTAGTTTAGTTCTACAAACCATCGTTGACTAAATGATCGTGGCCCCATTATAATTTCAACAAACCAAACGTGGCCTAGCAACAAATAAAAAAAACGAGTAACAAGAATTTTTTTTAAAAACAAATTTGATTACAAATAAGCAAATATGATAAGACATGATCAAATAGCATTATCTAATAAGTAAACTCATTAAGCTAAGATACCAAGAGATTAATCGAACCAAAAGATTCATAAAAATAAGCAAACTACTACTTCCAATAAGCTCAAAAATATCTTTGGAAATCTTGGTATGTTCTTCTTTAACTCACTTCTTGGTATGATTGTAATGGGTTTATGATAGTTTGTTGTTGATGGCTGTTGACTCGCTAATTTTAACTCACTGAGTTGACATGGCGTGTGTTTGTTCATCCAAAAGTTTTAAATAGTGTTGCGGTGATGGAGCGAGGGTGACGTCAACGACAGAGGTATGTGGTGTGACGTTTGCCGACGGAGGTGGAGACGATTCCTCCGGAGCTATGGTTTTATGTTTTGCGTGAAATTAGGATTGTGAGGGTGCGAGAGAGATGGTGGAAAAGATGGAAGGGGAGAGGTGGGAGGTGTGACGTAGTTATCAGTTTATGTGGTTGTGTCCCGTTATATAAGTTTATATAGAATTTGATATGAGAATGGGGTACATAATGGCTTGTTTGTTAAACATGATGTTGTTACAAATTTGGGTTGTCTGACTGCCGGAATACTCGCCGGAGAAAATTTTGTTGTCGGAAACTAATGAAGACAATGAGAGGTTGAAGATGAAGACGTGGATATCAATAATGAGTATACAGTATTATATAGGATGGTGGAAATAAATATACAATCAGTGTCCATGTGGAATTTAAAAAAAATATTTATCTATTTGGAAAATCAGCAGGTCATATTTACTAAATCGTTAAAAAATAGCCGGTTCAATACCTAGATTGATAATAAAACAAGTATGTTTACTAAAACTGTAAATTTTGGAAAGTACGTTTCTATTTAATAGACTTAACCCTTAAAACAAACATTATCACTGTTCCTTTCTTAGAAAAATCAATCCGGTATGAAGTAAATTTGATTCGATGTTGTATATAAATCAAGTCGATCTTTTGGTGAATGTGTAATACTCGTAATGTGTAAAAGTTTCAAAAAAGCAAATAAAGCCTCTTTCAAATTCGATATGCAATAATTTGTTCCATTGCCTTTTTCTAACGTAATTTACGGTATTTGCCAATTAATATTTATTATGAAAGTGATAAGATAATAATATTAATAACTCATTCCAATCAGCTTTGGCCATTGTTATCTAGAACTATAGACTTTATTTATTTATCAATCGTTAATCATACTTGCAGAATTATTATGGAAAATCATCATGTATCATATCCATTAAATTAATATAAACTAGGATGATTAAACATATATTTGATATTCCTATGATGTTGTCTTACATTTATCTAATGATTCAGTGACATAAAAGAATTCTTTGATTCAAAGAATATAATAGTTGACGAACAAAAGTCAAATTTCATAATGCAACATTCTCTTTATTTACCAACACACCTTGCATATGCATCTTATTATAGTTCTAAGAATACAGCTATTATGATTCATAAAAACTAACATGACCGGGCCTTGCGTGGGTTTACTGGTTTCGTGGATTTTAACGGAACACGAAAGTTTTACCTCAAAATATTGAGTCGAACAAGAAGTTCGTTATCATTTTGGAATTTTAAGTTTCGGTCATTTATATAGATTAAAATTGTAAAATGGCCTATATAGAACGGGAATCAGGCTTATTTTAATCTAATATGTCATGTGTTACGGGCTTTAAAGCCCAAGTAAACTCGAGCCCAACCCAAGTCAAACCCACGGCCCATTAAGCCTTATTAAGGCCGGCCCAACATGGGTATAAATAAAATACCCTCTCCAATTGTGGATAGAGTGTTGGTTATCATTTGTATTTTTTCAGCACATACTATTAAATCAACCCTCTCTCTTTTCTCTTTATAACTTTCTTTCTCTCTCTAACCTCTCTCTAAAATTCTTCTTTTTCTCCTTTCTATTTGTCTTGTATCCATGGTGAAGTGAAAGTGTATCTTGGGTAATTTACATTTGGTATCACTCGTCACGGGGTGGGTTTTGTGTTCGATTGTGGTATTTGTTTTGAGCTTATTTTCATCTTATTTTGGTGTTATAAAAGTCACGGCCTATTTTTTTATTAAGCTAATACCATTAAACTTTCTTAACTATCCTTTTCAAACCTTACATAATGACAAAGTTTAATCCATGAAATATTTAGTGTAACTTTGGAAGTTTTTTTAATAGCGGTTATTTTGGGCTTATTAATAATGGGCAAACGTTTGTTATTGGTAAATTTCTTTACAAAGTTTCTAGTTTTTTTATACTCATTTTCAACTTCAACAGCTTATTTTTTTAAAATCATGACTTATTTGTGGTCCACAACGTTTGAAAAACAAAGATCCATCATTCTCGCTACAAGGACGTTGGTGATATTTGGAGGTTTCTGTTAAAGACAAAAGCAAGATGGTACGTTTTTAGGTTTTTTGGTTTTTTTGTGACGGAACCGAACAAACAAGGTTTGTGTGCAACCGATCTAGCACAACCGAACTAGTTTGCCGAACTAAGCTGAAGACCCGAACTTGTCAAGTTCCTATAAGGAACCCATCTAGTCATTTTCTTATAGGAACCGATCTAGTCGCATTCTTTAAGGACCTGAACTAGTCAAAACCCTTGAGAACCGAACTAGTCAAAATCCTTGAAGACCCGAACTAGTACAACCGATCTAGACGTTTTACAAAAGACACCGATCTAGTTCACTCTTTGACTAGATCTCATGGAAGGCTTGCTACAGGCTGCAATGCTTCTTTTATTGTCATGGTTCCAAAAACATCTGATCCTCTCGACCTAAGTGATTATCGCCCCATATTATTTAATTGGTTGCACGTACAAAGTTCTTTCAAAGCTTCTCTCCTATCGATTAAGTCGTGTTATCCACAAGTTGATTAGTCTGAATCAAACGGCTTTCTTGAAAGGAAGGCAAATTTTGGATGGGAGTCTTATCGCAAATGAAATAGTTAACTTTGTTAAGGAGAAAAAAATTAACCTGCTTCTTTTCAAAGTCGATGTAACATTTCCGTATTTTCAGGTCATTTACGACTCACTATTTTACTAATTTTTTTTTCGTAACGCGTTTACTTTTTAATTCTTATAATATAGTAAAAATCGCGTAAACTAAAATCAACAATTAATGAAAACGGACACCAAACGAATTAAAGTTTTCGTCAAGCAAGCAATATATTATTTTTACGAAAGTAATAATCAACTTTTTTATATTTTATTTTAATTGGTTGCGTAAAACGTTTACGTTTCGCAATTAAATACATTTAGGCATACCCGGAAGCACCAAAACCTTTCTACGCTTCAACAAATACCCACTTTTATACCCAATACTCAAAAATCACAAAAATATATCATGTATATCATACCATGGCCGGCTTCATAGAGATATATACAATAAAATATCTTAAAGTCTTGCAACTAGTATTTGTACAACACACCTCCATTTAAAACAAAAGACAATTTCAAGTAAAGCCCATGCCTAGACCATTTTTCTTCCATGTTTTACTCCCTATGTTTCCTTGGTCTTTCTTATACTTTTTGGTCTTTTTTATATAATTGACTAACTCTAGATATTATATAAGTCTTGCATACTAGCAACTAGAACACACACATCTCATTTGTATAAGTGTAAAACACAAAATCTCTCCCTTTGTCCTCCTTTAGGCCATGACGCACCCAAAAACAACACCCAATCCATACAAAATTTTATTTACAACATTTACATACATTCCTACAACATATCTAAGATGTTCTTAGGTGTTTAGAAGGTTGGTTAAGCCTTTACCCCAGTGGTAAAGCAAAACGAACAAGTTAAGGTTTATCACTTGGATTTAGGGTTTTCTTGGTGTTGTAAGCTTGGGTTGTAATCTAAACAAGGGTTTAGATTGTGTTTTCCATCATCATACATCAATATAAGGTTATCTAAAACCCTTTATGAATTTACAAGTTATGATTTTATGTGTTTATATGTTCTATTTAGCAATATCACCATTTAAGATACTTTTAAACATGTAAAACATATTTTTTACTTGTGATCATTGTTTTGAACATTGTTACATCTGTTATGAGGTTGATAATATCATGAAATAATGGACATAATAATATGTATGACATATGATAAAAAGAGTTGTCGAAAACTTATGGTATTTTATTAAGTTGAAAAAGTATATAAAACAAGTTTATATATACGAGTACCTGAATAATCAATTAAGGGTTGTTTGGTTCGAAATCCAAAAGCATGGATTTTATGTTTATAACGTGGAAATAAGGTTGGACGTCTCATGACTATTCCAAAAAGAAGAAAACTTGAAAAACGCGATTTATAACGAAGGAGAATACGGCGATTACCAGTTACAATAATTAAACTTTTTATATTAAAAATAATTTTATAAAAATTTAGCTATTCACAGGACTTAATTTTGGAATAACATCATAAAAAAATAGAACATTTAATTACGAGAACGTACTCGAAAGAATCACTAAAAACGGAGTTAAAATGAATAAATTACGACATTTACGAGATTTACGATAACTAAATCTATAAAAAATAAATATATAACTGTTATGAACATAAAAAAATCACTATTCAATTCAGAATACACACTCAGAATTTGAAAATGTTATAATTAGATAACTCATCTTAAACAAGGCGTGAAGCGTAAGAAACGGACTAAAAAACGAGAAAGTTACGCCAGTTTTACTAAAGTATACTTATAAACGTTTTTACTTTATAAATATGATTTCACTAAAACGATTAGATGGTGATGTAGCTATATAGAATTATATGTGGTATAAGTTAATCAAAGTACTATATTACTAGGGAGTTTCATAATGAGGCCTCTTCGGGGTGGCGTATCGACGAGTTGTTGGATTTACGATTTAAAGTGTCCTAGCTCCTTATACGTCACTACATGACCTATTAAATTATGATAGCCCGAAGATAGTATGATGAGCTATACGACCTATAAATAATCAAAGTGTTTAGTACTTATACGACCTATATTGGATTAGGTTGCCTTCAGATTCCTTCGTGACACATTTTTCTATTGTGAATACTTGTTGATTACCATTCACTCGAGGTGAGTTCATAGCCCCCTTTTTACTACGTGATTGTTTTACAAAATCTACGAGGTGAATTACATTGCTTGTTTTACTATTGGACACAAGTGTTTTTCTAAGTGTTTTCAAAGTGTTTACAAAGTGTATGCTATCCAGATTACTGCCTGAATATTATTGCTAAGTTACCTTATTGCCGTGAAGTCCCTATTTATCATGAACCGTTAATTGCTATTGTAGTAAGCGCGAGTGTTGTGGATAGATCTATCGGGACTGACAATCCCCATCTTTCCTTGGGTCACTAGTTTGATCAAGGTGCATTTAACATTGAGAGGTGTTAGGTTGTTGGCAAGCATCCTATATTCTGATTGGGGCACAAATCTAGTTAAGGCTTCGGGGTCATGAGCTTAGTGCAATAATAAACGTTTTAGACTACTGAATGTGTTTCAGAGTCTACTATTACTTCGATCTTGTGGTCTCAAACCTTTTTTAAACCGAAATACCTATGATTATCACCAACCTTTGTGTTGACTTTTAGCATGTAAATTTTCAGGTCATGGGTATGAAGATTGGAGGGGAGTCGTGGCGGATATCAATGAAGACGGTATTCATGTGTTTTTATCTATATTCAATGTACCTTTTATTTATCTTTGAAAACTTAAAGTCATCTTTTGGGTATATATGAACTTAGTTTAATAAGAATGTTTATTACTTTTAAAACCATATGGGACCTAAAGTATAAACTCTGATATTTTGCTATGGGCAATCGAATGAATATCTTGTCTTAAAACGTCCATTTATGTCGTTTCCTATATCTTGATTGTTGTACTTTGATGTACACCTCCATTGTTACCATTCCGTTCTACCCCCGATTTTTGGGGGTGTTACAGATGATCAAGCCATAGCCAGTTTAAAAGGGAACCGGGTCATTTCCAAAACCTAGTCTATAACCATAAAGTTTTAAAGGTTTTCTTTTCTTTTCATTTTAAGATAGCAGAATCCTTCATCGCAATCATGATATCCCGCGCGCGTATTCCCTGATCCTTACTTACTAACTTTTCTGATTGTCATTATAGCATTATATCATAATCTAGATATATAATACTTGGTTTAAATTCGATCCTCTCTACGGTCTTATCTTTTGGACATATATCAATATCTAATTCCTATCGATCATTATAGAAATAATCACTAACTTGATTAAAATTTATGATTATTTTGTATCTTTCTCCATTATTTACCTATGTGTCGTGACTCTGCATACCTTACAAATTCTCAACGAATTGTGTACGTGTGTTTTCCAGAATCATGCCGCCCAAGAGATTAAAGAAGATATCTGTTAGTGAAAAGATAGTGGAAAAGCGTGTGGCCAAAGCCATTGAAAAATAAGAAAAGACTAGAGCTGACACAAAAACAATGCTGGTGGATCCGGATTAACAAAATAACTGGAGGAACTGTTGACCAGAGATGCATGGATGATCCGGTATAAGACATTTATGAAAGAGCAAAGCCTCACTCCTTTCAATGGACTGAAGTGTAGTCGGACTGAAACGTTGGTTCGAAAAGATGAGCCAAGTGTTTAAAAAATTTGCAAATGTGCTAAAAGATTGACAAAGTGAAAGTTTGGCTATGTGCACCGTTCGAGGTCATACGTTCTAACCTGGTGGAACTAAAAAAGAAATGCCCAGACTTAGTACTTGCTAATGCTAATCAGTTCCCCTAGAGCAACGTAAAAGCTATGATGACCACTGAATACTGCCCAGCAACTAAAATCCAAAGGATGGAACAAGAACTTTAGACTCAGACTCTTAAAGGAGATGATATCGAAGCTTACAGTAATTGTTTCCACGAACTAGTTCTTATGTGTCCTGAATTGGTGTCCACTGAAAGTAAGAAGATTGAAAAGTACATTCGTGGGTTTCCTAAGATAATCAAAGGAAACATCACTTCTTTCAAAGCCGCGACCTTTGCAATGAGGCAATCAACAGGGAGCCCGAGAACTGGTCGAGCAAATCAGATTCCGGGTAAGGGCTGCAAGAATTGGGTAAAGCAATAAAAAGAAGGAAGACAACCAGAGAAACAACAACAACAATAACCATGAACTACAACAATAACCCAACAACAACAACAATAACCGCAACGGAAAAAACCGAAACAACAATCATCACCAGCAACAAAACAGGAGACAGGAACCTGTCAGGGCATATGCTGCAGCCCCAGCTGGAGGAAGGATTTATGCTGGAAATTTACCAAAGTGCAATCGATGCAACTTACATCATCATGGACCGTGTCCTCAAAGGTGCCAGAAATGTCAAAAAATGGGTCACCTAGAGAAGGATTGTAGATTCGGGGTCCAGGGTGCAGGTAATAACTTCCTGCAAAATATGACATGCTTCGGGTGTGGTGAGAAAGGACACCTCAAGGACAAGTGTCCAAAAGCAAGGAACCAGCAGAATGATGGAGCTCGTGCTAGAGCTTATGTGGTGGTTGAAAATCCGCAGCAGAATCCGAATGTGGTCACGGGTACGTTTCTCCTTAATGATCACTACGCTTGTATTCTCTTTGATTCTGGTGCTGAGAAGAGTTTTGTATCTTCTGCGTTTACGCCTTTTATTGATATTGCCCCAACCGCTTTGAACACTAATTATGAAATCGAATTAGCAGACGGAAAAGTTGTTAGCACCAATACCATTTTATGTAGTTGCACCTTAGTCTTATTAAATCACGTCTTCAAAATAGACTTGTTGCCAACCCAACTAGGAAGTTTTGATGTTATCATTGGAATGGATTGGTTGGCATACTACCGAGCTCTCATCGATTGTTATGAGAAGATTGTCCGTATTCCTCTTCCGAATGGCGAGATTCTTGAAGTTCAAGGCGAGAAGCCGGAAAAGGATCTTGGATCACTTGCGTGTATCAAGGCTGATAAGAAAAAGCTTGATGACATCCGTGTTGTCCGAGATTTCCCTGAGGTATTTCCAGATGATCTGTTAGGTTTACCTCATGTGCGAGAGGTAGAATTTCGCATCGATCTGATTCCAGGCGCATCGCCAGTTGTTAGATCTCCATACCGGTTAGCCCCTTCAGAAATGTTAGAATTGTCGAACCAGCTTAAAGAACTTCAAGAGAAGGGTTTTATTCGACCAAGTCACTCACCATGGGGAGCACCCGTGCTCTTTGTCAAGAAGAAAGACGGTTCGATGAGAATGTGTATTGACTACAGGGAACTAAACAAGTTGACTATAAAGAACCGTTACCCTCTCCCCAGAATTGACGACTTGTTTGATCAATTACAAGGTGCGTGTTGTTTCTCAAAGATAGATCTTCGCTCAGGATATCATCAGTTGAGAGTCCGAGAGGAAGATATACCGAAGACCGCATTTAGAACACGTTATGGACACTTTGAGTTCACGGTCATGCCATTTGGACTGACAAACGCGCCAGCAGTATTTATGGACTTAATGAACAGCGTCTGCAAGCCGTATTTGGACAAATTAGTAATTGTGTTCATTGATGACATCTTAATCTACTCAAAGTCAGAAGAAGAGCATGAAGTCCACCTGAAGACGATTTTAGACTTACTCGAGAAGGAGAAGTTATACGCCAAATTTTCTAAGTGTGAATTTTGGTTAAAAGAAGTTCAGTTCCTAGGACATGTGGTCAACTGTGACGGTATCTACGTGGATCCTAGCAAGGTTGAGTCTATCAAGAACTGGAAGACTCCTGAATCGTCAACTAAAATTCTTTCATTTTTAGGATTGGCGGGTTACTACCGGAGATTTATTGAGAATTTCTCCAAGATCGCCAAGCCCCTCACTCTGTTGACTCAAAAGAATAAGGCTTATGTGTGGGGCGATAAGCAAGATGAAGCTTTCCAAATTCTGAAGGAGAAACTATGCAATGCTCCTGTGTTAGCACTCCCCGATGGACCCGATGACTTTGTGGTCTATTGTGATGCATCAAAACAAGGTTTTGGGAGCGTGCTGATGCAGCGGGGCAAAGTGATAGCATATGCGTCAAGACAGTTGAAGAAGCATGAGAAAAATTATACCACCCATGACCTGGAATTGGGTGCGGTGGTGTTCGCTCTTAAAATCTGGAGACATTATCTTTATGGGACGAAAAGTGTTATCTACACTGACCACAAGAGTCTCCAGTACATATTTGACCAGAAAGATTTAAATATGCGCCAAAGGCGGTGGATCGAGCTACTCAGTGACTACGAGTGTGAGATCAAATACCACCCGGGCAAGGCGAACGTGGTGGCAGATGCCTTGAGCAGAAAAGAAAGACTCAAGCCAAGACGAGTACGTGCTATGAGTATTACTATTCATTCTGGACTTAAGACTAAGATTTTGGAAGCGCAGAGCGAAGCTTCCAAGGATCTCAAAGCCCCAACTGAATGGCTAAGAGGATTAGAAAGACACTTTGAGCAACGAGATGATGGTGAAATTTACTTCTTTGATCGTATCTGGATTCCATCAGTTGGTGGTGTAAGGAAATTGATCATGGATGAAGCTCATACTTCTAGATATTCAGTACATCCGGGTGCGGATAAGATGTACTATGATCTGAGAGACTTGTATTGGTGGCCTGGTATGAAGAGAGACATTGCTGAGTACGTTAGCAGATGTCTTACGTGTTCTAAGATTAAAGCCGAACATCAGAAACCCTCAGGATTTCTTCAGCAACCAGAAATTCCTGAGTGGAAATGGGAAAAGATAACAATGGACTTTGTCACAAAGTTGCCTAAAAGTAGCAGTGGGCATGATACGATTTGGGTCGTTGTGGATAGATTGACCAAGTCGGCTCACTTCTTACCTATTCGTGAAGACTACAAGACGGAGAAATTAGCAAAGATTTATACCAATGAGATTGTAGCAAGACATGGTGTGCCAGTGTCAATCATTTCAGACCGTGATGGTCGATTCACGTCACACTTATGGCAAGCTTTTTAGAAAGCGTTGGGTACGAGACTAGACATGAGTACGGCTTACCACCCTCAGACTGACGGTCAGAGTGAGCGTACTATTCAGACGCTGGAGGATATGCTTCGAGCTTGTGTTATGGATTTTGGTGGCAGTTGGGATACTCATCTTCCATTGATTGAGTTTTCCTATAATAACAGTTACCACACAAGCATTAAGTGCGCACCATTCGAGGCTCTGTACGGGCGGAAATGTAGATCCCCCGTGATATGGACTGAAGTTGGAGAAAGTCAGCTTATTGGACCAGAAATTGTGCAAGAAACGACTGAAAAGATTGTTCAAATTAAGGAAAGATTGAAAACGGCAAGAAGTCGCCAGAAAAGCTATGCTGATAAGAGGCGTAAACCTCTTGAATTCTAAGTTGGAGACCGAGTGTTACTTAAGGTATCTCCATGGAAGGGAGTGGTACGATTTGGTAAGAAAGGAAAGCTAACACCACGATATGTGGGACCATTTGAAATCGTGGAGCGTGTTGGACCGGTGGCTTATCGGCTGAAGTTACCCCAGGAGCTAAGCTATGTCCATGACACGTTCCATGTGTTGAACCTCAATAAATGATTGGCTAAGCCAGATGTTCAAGTGCCTTTGGATGAGATCGAGATTGATGAAAATCTACGTTTTGTTGAAGAACCTATTGAGATCGTGGAACGAGATGTGAAAAAGCTAAAGCGAAGAAGAATTCCATTAGTCAAAGTTCGTTGGAACTCTCGGCAAGGAGCTGAGTATACCTGGGAACATGAAGACCAATTCCGGATGAAATATCCGCATCTTTTCTCCGAACCCGTACTTTCCTCAAGTGCCGCAACTTGAGCCTTGAGGACAAGGCTCTTCTAACCAGAGGAGACTGTAACATTCCGTATTTTCAGGTCATTTACGACGTCATATATTTTACTAATTATTTTTTTTCTAATACGCGTTCGCTTTTAATTTTAAGTGTTAAGTTAAATCGCGTAAGCTAAAAATCAACAATCAACGTAAACGGACACCAAACGAATTAAAGTCTGAAGAAGACAGTGATCCTGAACAAGCTCAGAGGGATAAGGATATGCAAAAGAATTTGGCACTCCTTGCAAAGTATTTCAAAAGGCTCTACAAACCTACCAACAACAACCTTCGAACTTCTTCAAACTCCAGGAACAAGACTGAAGATACCACACCAAGGTATAACAACGACAATCAGTCAGGGCAGTTTGGGAATCAAAGGACAATGACAGTTGCTGGGGCTAGGGAAACTGTAGGCAGTCCGGTAGTGCAACAGAATTTGATACAGTGCTTTAATTTTAAAGGATTTGGCCACTATGCAAAGGAATGCAGGAAGCCAAAGCGTGTTAAAGACTACTCGTATCACAAGGAAAAGATGATGATGTGCAAACAAGCTGAACACGGTGTTCCACTGCAAGCTGAGCAAGCTGATTGGCTAGCGGACACGGATGAAGAGATTGATGAACAGGAATTGGAAGCACATTATAGTTTCATGGCAAAGATTCAGGAGGTCTTACCAGGAGAATCCAGTTCAACTGAACAACCATTGGAACAGGTACAAAACCATGATGAAGATAATGTGTTTGCAAATGAAAGACGACATTCTGAGCAACCTGAATCCATTAATGACACATATGTTTTGGAGAAGGATGATAGCAATGTCACTCCTGATTCATCAAATATATGTAATAATGATAATCAGGTTGACCAAAATGCTGCAGAATGTGTTGATGAGCGTGCTGCGCTTGCTAATTTAATTGCAAATTTAACTCTTGATACTGAGGAAAACAAAATGATTTTAAAGCAATTAAAGAAAGCAAACGCATCATTGACTCAAAAGTAGAGGAGTGCAAAACTAACCTTGATGAGACTAATAGGGCTCTGGGGGAGGCTACTAGTTGTCGGGATAGTTGTCTTATTGCACTTCAGAACAAACAGAATGAGCTTGAGAAGTACATAGCCTTTAATGACCGGACGATTGATTATGAAATACTTCAAACAAAGTTAAATGATACTCTAGGACTATTAGCTCTTAAAGACATTGAAATAAAAGAAGGTTTGAAAACAAAAGCTTCACCTCTATTTTATGATTTTAATAAGATACTACAGGTCCAAGGATCATAGGCATGTAAGAACTCGAAAAAAAACGATTTATAACGAAAAGATACGGACGATTTCAAGTTTACGTTAAATAATATACTTTTTATAAAAACTAATTTTTATAAAAGCTTCTATTCACCCACAGAAATCTTTACTTTTAAACATCAATAATTGATAAAAATTTTAAATACGAAGACCACCGCGTGGTCGAAAGATCGCTAAAAACGGAGTTAAAACGAAATAAGTTACGACATTTACGAGATTTACGATAAATAAATCTATAAAAATATATAATATAATCAAAAAAAAAATTGTTTGAACAGTAAAATCACTATTCAGCAGAAAAAACTCAAAATTTTAAAATGTTCTATATTTTGATTAATTCGCTTAATACGAAGGCTTGTTATTTAGGGGGATGTTGAACGCTAAGAAACAGACTAAAAAAAAAGACGTTACGCCAGTTTTACTAAAGTATACTTATAAACGTTTTTACTTTATAAATATGATTTCACTAAAACGATTAGATGGTGATGTAGCTATATAGAATTATATATGGTATTAGTTAATCAAAGTACTATATTACTAGGGAGTTTCATAATGAGGCCTCTTCGGGGAAAGTGTCCTAGCTCCTCATACGTCACTACATGACCTCTTAATTGTGATAGCCCGAACGATAGTATGATGAGCTATACGACCTATAAATAATCAAAGTATTTAGTACTTATACGACCTATATTGGATTAGGTTGCATTCGATCATAAGCGTGACGCATTTTCTATAGTGAATACTTGTTGATTACCATTCATTCGAGGTGAGTTCATAGCCCCCTTTTTACTACGTGATTGTTTTACAAAATCTACGGGGTGAATTACATTGCTTGTTTTACTATTGGACACAAGTGTTTTTCTAAGTGTTTACAAAGTGTATGCTATCCAGATTACTGCCTGAATATTATTGCTAAGTTACCTTATTGCCGTGAAGTCCCTATTTATCATGAACCGTTAATTGCTATTGTAGTAAGTGCGAGTGTTGTGGATAGATCTATCGGGACTGACAATCCCCACCTTTCCTTGGGTCACTAGTTTGATCAAGGTGCATTTAACATTGAGAGGTGTTAGGTTGTTGGCAAGCATCCTATATTCTGATTGGGGCACAAATCTAGTTAAGGCTTCGGGGTCATGAGCTTAGTGCAATAATAAACGTTTTGGATAATGAATGTGTTTCAGAGTTACTATTTACTGCGATATTGTGGGTCCACCCTTTTTACCGATAAACCTATGATTTTCCAAATCAACCTTTGTGTTGACTTTTAGCATGTATTTTCAGGTCCTGGGTATGAAGATGGAGGGGGAGTCGTAGCGGATTTAATGATGACGGATTCTGATGTTTAATCTTTTTTCAATCGCAACTTTTATTATCTTAAAAACTTAAGTCATCTTTTGGTATTATTGGTAGCTTGTTGTTTTAATTAATATGTACTTGGAATGTTATGACTTTTAAAACATATGGGAACTATGTATTAAACCTCTATTTTCTTGCTATGGCACGAGTGAAAACTTGTCTTAAACGTTCCATTTTGGTCGTTTTTTCTATATCTTGATTGTTGTACTTTGTCGTAAGCAACCCACATTGTTACCCTTTTCCGCTCGCTACCTGATTTTAGGGGTGTTAAAACCAAGCCCTGAAATAAACTTCCTAATCCAAACAGCTTACATCTCTGCTTCTGAAGCAACTATGTATTCAACTTCCATCTCTGCTTCTGAGATTTTGTATCATCTTTGTGGGTCTTAAATCCAGCATCGTAATAGTAATCAACTCGAAGTTCAGCTTTAGGATTTCCACCATTAAACCATAGAAACATTTTCTTTAGTATTTCTTAATACTTAGATGGTTTTACGCAGTCCAGTGTGGTTCTCTTGGATTCTGTTGAAAACAGCTTTTTATATTTTACGCGAACACAACATCAGGTCTAGTGCATCTTTCCACATACATGATGGAACCTACAGCCGAAGCATAAGGTACATTCTGCATACGCTTCACCTCTCCGGGTGTTGAAGTACCGTATGTTTTATTCAAGTTAAGTCTTTCTTGCATGGGGACGTAACTATGTTTGAAATTATCCATCCTATATCTCTTCAAGATCTTATCCATGTAAGCACTTTGAATAAGTTCCAATTAATCGCTTCGATCTATCTCGGTAAATCTTGATTCAAGAGTAAATGATTGCTTCCCTAAATCTTTCATGGCGAAACATTTTTCAAGATATGTCTTTACACTTTGTAAAATTGGAATGTGATTCCCATGATAATTATGTCATTGACATATAAGATGAGGAGGGGGGGGTATGAAAAACATTACTCACACTAGCCTTTTGATATACATATGGCCTCATCAAGATTTTGAGTAAATCCAAACCTTTTGATTTCCTCATCAAATCTTTTATTCCAGCTCCTTGATGCTTGCTTAAGACCATAAATGGATCTTTGAAGCTTGCATACTTTCCTGGGATGTTTAGGATCGACAAAACCTTCAGGTTGCACTATATAAATGTCTTCATCAAGATAACCATTTAATAAGGTAGTTTTGACATCCATTTGCCATATCTGTAGTTCATGATGATCGACACTATGGCTATTGAGAATCCTAATAGCTCTGAATGTCAGTAAACAGTTGGAGACGTTTTCCTTCATATTCACCTGTAGAGTTGAGTAAATCCCTTTGTATAGACGACCTTTTAGGTGTGAACATTTGCCCATCATGTAGTCTTTTTCTTAAAAAGATATTTACTCCCAACAGTCTTACAATCAGAAGGAAGATCAACCAAGCACCAGACTTGATTATCTTTCATGGATTGCATCTCCAATTTATTAGCATCGAAGCCATATATTAGATTTAAATCTAACATGAAGCTTTATAGTTAGCAGGTTCATTAAGATCCCCTAAACTATGCTCCTCTGCTTCTACATTTAGACATAAGCGTTCAGGAGCTCGACGTGTCCTTACGAACCTACGAACAAGAGCTTCTTCCTCATGAGGTGGTTCGAAACCCTCAACCTCCATAGGAAGTTCGCTAGTGATTTCAGAAGGTGGTGTATCTTCATCTTAAATTTCTTCAAGTTCTTCCGCCCTCCCACTAACTTCTTAAGATAAAAGATTTTTCTTAAAGAATTCAACATACCTCAAAACAACTATTTTTTTTGTGGGAAGTAGAAATAGTAACCTATTGTTTCCTTTGGATATCCTATAAAGTACCCTTAGGCTGATCTTTGTTGAAAGTTTGGTCAGGTCGTATCCCGTTCACAATCCCAGACCCTTTAAGTAAGACAAAATTAGAAACTATTTTCTATTACCTAATTCATATAGGTGTCTTATTCAACCTTCTTGGTTGAACATATTGAGAATGCGTGATGTAGCAGACTCTATAGAGCATAATACCCAAAAGGATTAACGGCAATTGTTGTTACAATTATTCATTAATCGAACCTCGTCATAACAAAGTACGATTCCTCCTTTCATACACCGCATTGTGTTGTGGCGTATATGGAGGAGTAAGCTGTTGGACAATTCCACAAGCTTTCAGATAATCTTTAAACTCTTGGCTAATATATTCACCTCCTCGATTCGGAATTCGATAGCGCTTAATAGTCTTTCCAAGTTGATTTTCTACTTTATTCTTAAACACCTTGAACGTTTCAAAAACCTTATGTTTTTGTTTAAGAAAATAAATATAGCCATAACGACTATAATCATCCGTAAAGGTAATGAAGTAGCCAGCATTAGAATTAACATTGGGTAAAAGGTTAAGCATATCAATTTCATTAATACCATCACTCGGAGTAGCATTAAATAAAGAACATAATTCTTAGAAACTAAAACTCCATAATCCGTAAAACATTGGATAAAACCATTGTCAACCAAACGTGAAACTGAAACAACGCCTCTAGTAATAGTAGGTGCATAATGGCAATTGTCTAAATAAATCACTAAGCCATTAGGTAAAACTAAGTCATCACTTCCAATAGCTCTTGTTTCAGCTTTCTTACTCCTCTAAGACCATGTTTTGTGTTACAAATATGAGTACCAAAACCAGTGTCATACACCCAGGATTTAGTAGGAAAAGAAAATAATTCTATTACGAAGATATCTAAAGAACTGGCAGTGCCAACTTGCTTCTTATTCTTCATCAACTCAGCAAGGTAAACAGGACAATTCCTTTTCCAATGATCCACCTCCTAACAGTGGTGGCAGGCGTCATTATTTGCTGGGTGCTCTTTAGCAGAAGGTTTAGGGTTTTTGGGGTTAGAGATATAACTTTTATCTTTTCCATTGCCTTTCCCTTTACCTTTGCCTTTAGCTTTTTGTGATTTCTTATTGGCCTTCTGGATTCTACCACCTTGAATTGCCATAACTTGTGGTGTAGCAACCTTTTTAGGTAAACTTTTTTCATACTCAATAAGCAGAGCATGTAGTTCCCTAATTGTCTTCCCCATGTTATGCATATTGTAGTTTCTTAGAAAACCAGCAAAATCACCAGTGAGGCCATTCATAATTAAACCAACACTAAGATCTCGTGGGGGCACATAACCAAGACGTTCCAGTTGTGCCATATAATTCTTCATCTTAATGACATATGGGCCAACTAGTTTTCCCTCCTCCTGTTTGTAAGCATGAAAAGTTTGGATCAGGTCAAACTGCTCTACTCTAGCTTGTTTCTCAAACCTGGATTTAAGCTCCTGATGCATTTCATAAGGTGGGGAGTTTTCGAACTGTCCATGTAGTTCGGGAGTCGTACTTCCAAGCATAAGACAAGCAACCTCGTTATGGGCATCATAAACCGCATTCCACTGCGCAAGTACTTGGAATCGGCAGGTGGAGCAGGAGAAATAGTGATTTGGTTCTTTAGTATATATATATATATATATATAACTAAATATCAACTAAAAGGAGAGAGTAAGTATTCCGTAAGGGTTCTAAGAAGATTACTTTATCCAAAGTAATTCCAAAAAAACCTTCCCGGGTCGTTTCCCGACGAGGCGTGAATTGAGAATCGAATTTAAGTTTGTGATCGCGTGATTGAATGATTTAATGATTTTTTGATTCTATTTCTACAACTAATGTGCAAGAACAAGTAAAAGCAAACTAAAAACGAAAGCAATTAAGGATAAAACACGAAAACGATAACGGGAATCAAAACCCGAGCTTTAAAAACCTAAATCTACAAATTTTAACCCTACAAATGCAAATTTAATTTTTAAAAGTCCTAAATGATAAAAGAAAATTTTAGAAAAAAGAATTATATTTTTTTGACTTTTATATTTTTTATTATGAATTAAAAACTGATTTAATCTAAAAAATTAATTAAAAATACTAAACTAATTTGGAAAATTCTGAAAAATTCAAGAAAAGTACTTTGAACAGTGCTGAACCTAGGAAAAATAAAATGAGCAAAACAACTTAGTGAAATAAGCAAGAAATAAGCTAAAGTAAGTTGCTAGGCTAAATGGCTAAAATGACCTTAAATAATCAATAAAACAAACTATAACTGAAAAAGTCTCAAGGGCAGATGGTTAAGGTGTGTTGTGTGAAAGGGAGAGGTCACAGGTTCGACCCCTGTGGCCTGTCTTTTTTATAAAACATTTTTTTTCTTTTTGAAAAGCTAAAATTTAAGTAAAAATAACAAACTTTAAAAAAGGAGCTTTTTACAAAACCTAAGAATAAGCTAGAAATAAGCTTATAAAAATGACAGAATTGGTTTTTAAGCTAAGTGGCTAAAGGCTAAAACTGTGTGGGCTTTTTAGGCTCAAAAAGCAAATGGAAAACAAATAAGCTAACTACCTAGACTGAACAAGCTAAACTAATCCCAAAATAAGCATTTAAATAAGCTGGAATAAGCAGAATTGACTTAAAAGCTAAGGTTTTTCTTTCTTAACAGCTTTGGCCAATAAGCTGCTATAAGCTTAAGCCAAGGCCAAATAAGCCAAAAGTAACTTAATCCTAACCTAATAAGCCAATAGAAACACAAATTAAGCAAATCCAATAAGCCATGAGCACATAAATAAGCAATTTGGCCAAAAAGATACTTAAAACAGCCTAAGGGGGCATTCTTAAGCTAATAATTAAGCTAGTATACTAATAAGCTAAGGTCTAAAACCTAAAAACAGATAAAGTTAATACTACAAGCTATAAGAAAAAGAAAAAATTAAGCATTTTGAAAAACTAATAAGCTAGAAAAAGGCTATTGAAAATGGATGTTTACACTAAATCCTACTTTTTTGGTTTTTTCAAGGTTTTTCTAAAAGACAAAAGACAAACTGCAGCCCTAAGATTAAGCTAGTAAAAGAAGACTAAATTATGAAATAAGCTAAAACATATTACCTACTATATCTAAATAGCTTATGCTATTAATTTTAGGTCCTAAAACAAACATTATCTTGCCTGGATTTGCTAATGAAAATGAGACTTTTAACTTTTTTGAAAATAAGACTTAAGAACTAGACAAAATTTTAACTTAAAACACAATTGACACATGCACACTTAAACCAAGTTCTTTCTACTGCATTTTAGCATCCAAACAAAGCATTCAAAGGAACTAAAAAGCAAGTTAAGCAAATCCAAGCATATAAGCTGATATAAAAGAAACAATAAGCACAGATTTAAACCATGACTTCTAAAAACTTTGAAAAGAGTTTTAAACCTTTTAAACTTTAGAAAACCGATTTAAAGAACTTAAAAGAGCTTGTCAAAGTTGGCTTTTAAACCAAAGTTGACTCAAGCAGTACTAACAAAGGTTAGTACTGCTTGTGCCAAACACCCCTTTAAATTTCTTAAATCCATTTTTAAGCTTAAAACAGATGTAGAAAACTTATAAAAACTTAAAACAGATTTAATAGAAGATTAAATAAAGATAAATAAGCAATTATAACACAGAAATAAGCACTTAAAATAAGCCAACAAGAATAAGCAGTTTAAAACAATATAAAAGACAGTTTTAATCCCTTCCAAGTCTGGCTTGTCATCCAAAATAGCTTTTTGAGTGAAAAAGGCTTAAGCTATATAAACTACGGAAAAGTTTATATAGCTTAAGTTAAACAACTTAAATGTGAGTAAACAAGAGCTTATAAGAGATTAATAAACATTTTCATAGCATTGACATAAAAACGGATTTTAACATAAAAACTTAAATTTCATTAAACTAAAAAAATAGTACAAGGCTTTAAAAAAGTACAATAAGCTAAAACAAACTTAATATAAGCTAAAAAAACTAGATAGCCTCAAGGGCTTACAAGAGTCCTATTTATAGAGGATAAAGAAGGTCTTGGGGTCAACTCATAAGAGATTAATAAACCTTTTCATAGCATTGACATAAAAAACTGAATTTTATAACATAAAAAACTAAATTTTATCAAACTCCTTCATTTCCATCACCCGAGCCTGAGGTCAGTTATTCTAATGATTTAGACTTCTTTAAAGATTTTGAGAATGAATTTCCAGCCATTGTTTACAATGATGCTCTAACGTCTAAATCAGATTTCTTAACTGAACATATTGTAAGTCCTCAACATATCGATGAATTTAATAATGAAACATCATTGTCCGAATGTGATGAAAAGGAACAAAACGTTTTATACTTTAATGATTTATTTCCTTTTAACGTGATTTATCCCGATGATCTAAAATCGGATACGGACAATGATAATGATAAAATCGATATTGAGCAACCTTCGGGGGATATGTCTGTCATACCATTACCTAATGTAATAAATGTTGATACACAAGGGTCAAATAAGCTTTTGGAAACAAGTCATGATACATCTAATAAATTTTTCAAAACTGAAACTTTTATCAAGAATCTAAATGTTAATATCATGACTTGTAATCATCTTAGCAATGAGATGTCATTCATTTTCCTAATCAAGAATTTGTATGTGCCATTTGGCATCCCGTTCGACCCTAAGTTGTTTTATAAGGATGGGGTTAAATTAGAAAAAGGTCAAACTTAAAGACCAGCTGAAACAAAAGTGCTTCCCGGGAGACAACCCGGTCATTTTAATTGTTTGTCGCATTTTAATTGTTTGTTGCACGAGTCTGTCTTCCCAGACACTCTATACGGCGTATCGAAACCCTCTGGATACGGCGTATAGACGTGTCTGGACGTTATCAGTTTTTAAAACTTAATATTTAATTTCCAGTAATTTAATTGTTTTTACAGGAACCATACGGCGTATCCTAGGGTTTGGGATACGGCGTATTGATCCCTGTATAGTTGTGTGTTTAATTGTTTTCTTGTACCATTGTAGCGAGATAGAAATTGCACTTGTCTTCTAATCTTTTATGTAGGACCTTGTTGAAACTATGATATGGTATATTCTGAAAAAGACATGTGTTGAACTTATCCGGGCATGCTGAAGCCCTAGTCAACACACTTTTTGCTCAAGAACTCATCTTGGAGAATTATCACGAGCAAAACATCAGGGAGTTTTCCATTCTAATTCTATTTTCCCTTATTATTTAATTGTTTTATCTATACAACGAGGACGTTGTATAATTTAAGTAGGGGGATGGAGAATTAGAACGTACTTGTCTTCTTTTTTACAAAATAACATGCAAAGTGCTTAAAAACGGCCAAATTTTAAAAAAAATCAGCATGACTTTTGTAAAAATCACTAGTTACATTACCTAGCGCACTATAACCCTTGATACATATTGTGAGAATTAAGCCTATTCCGTTTCCAACTATTTACTAAAAATTTCACAAAATTATGAGTGTGTCGGTGATGTAGTGGACCTTAGAACTTGGCCTGGCATATCACTCGAGACCGCAATGATTAGTACTATGGATTTAGATGGAGAAACATGTTCAACTGATAAATTTCTAGGATTAACCCAAATAGCCTACATGTTGTGAAACTAACTAACTACATTGGTTAGTTAAATCCTGTGTAACCTTTTGTTTACTTTCATTCTTAGAGTAAGATTCCCTAGAACAACCCGTTGATCCATTCCTTTCTTTTTTTACACCATATTATATGTTTCATTACATTATGTTTTCGATACACCCTTCACATAACCTACCCTGTTAGATTAAGTCTAAATTAACAGTTGTCTAGTGTGCTTAAGTTTAAAGTTTGATTTTCCGAGTCCTTGTGTCATTTTCTATCTTTGGTGCGGTGGAAATTTATGCACATGGAAATGGGAATGTATATTAGTAGTCCAAAACCATGTGATTTAACCACCGTCACAAATTAATGGTAAATCCGAAGAACGAAGAACTAACGAAGGAATTATCTAGAATTATTATGATCGTGAAGATGGTGAAACTACACCGAGTTTTAAAGTATAGTTATTATGAAAAAAAATAGAAAAATTGAGAAAAATACAACAAAAAGAGAGAGAGAAAGAAAGATTGAAGATAATCGTTTCGCAACTACCTAATGAATTAAATGAAGGACCGATTATTCGTTGATACGCAACAAAAATCCACGATATAGAGTATTGTATAAAGTGGAAGATATCGCCACTTGCCTTGTAGAGTATGTAAAATTTTAGGATGATTGGGAAGTTGACCATTACGGGAACGCCAACTTAGGTTGTTGTTTTTGATCAATGATCAAGACGTTGTAATTAGCCGTGTCTTTATCATGTTAACGGTCAGGAAAAAGTGTCTAGCAACTTGTACTTTAGGCTTAATCTATTTGTTTCTTGTTTTTTATTTAACAACAATTTACTTCCCTCTCACCTAATGATTAACCATTGGATTTAATAACCGCGAATGAGGATGTGATCGAGCGTGGCATGTCTATCCCAGACGTTACGCCATGTAATGCCTGTCTCAGCTGCCCTGAGTTGAGTTTATTACTTTGGTGAAAGGTTAGAAGGTGTCCTACCATATATCATTCTTCATCCTAAACGTTGGTTAAATTCGAATGAGGATGTGATCGAACACACATGTCTATTCCGTCGTTACGGCCATGTATGTGTGCTTCAGCTGCCTTGTTGAAGTGGTACTTCTGGTGAAAGATTATAGATTGATCAACCGTACGCCTTTCCATATAAAAAACCTATATTTACCTGTCAGACTTGTACTCTTCTTAGTGGTGGAGATGTGTATCCTTGGCCAAGCGTATGATAGAATAACTAGTCACGACCGAGCATAATTTAGGAATTAGTTAGCTTGTTACCACATAGTTAGTTTAGTGATTTGAGCGATATCAACTTCTATTTCGTGAGTGTTTGGTTGTGTACTTGTAATAAATCAAATAAATGCTTTAAAACGAAAACTATTCTTAGGGAATAATTTGTTAAATAAAATTCTAAGAGGTCTCGGGAGGACAAGATAGGATACAAGTGGAGGGGAATTTTGAAGACATCAAATAACGTACTATTATAAATTAGCATCAATTTATCCCATGTAATTTAACCTATTTTATATACTTATTGCAAAGAATTGTTGCTTAAAAATCGTTTGTATTAATAATTGCAGTAATATATGGAGTACTTGGAAGAAGATTAAGCTAAAAGGCATGCATTTTTGTAGCATAAATGAACGAGTTCAATAAAGTCTACTAATCTGACTGCAAATATGCGTATTACTCTAGACCTTATCCGACGTATCCAAGACTTTGACAAATCAAAAGACCATTTCTTGACTTTAAGAATACGCCATATCCACATTATGTATATACTCAATATAAACTTGGCTCAAAATCAAGAAAAGCACACTTTCAGACGATACTCCGTACCCAAGAAGCTTGATACGTCGTACCCAAGATGTACAAAACACCGTACCGGAGTAGCCTAATACGTCGTACCCAAGGACCCCAATACACCGTACCGGAGGAGCTCAATACGCCGTACCCAATAAGTCCGATACGCCGTATCGAGGAGGCCTGATATGCCGTATCCAGCAGGTCTGATACGCCGTATCCATATCAGCTCAAGATAATTCTAGAATATTTTATTCTTGGAGCCCACGACAAGTTATCCAATACGCCGTATATGAGCCTATACATTACGCGACTTCGAACCGACTTCTAGACCACTAAATATAACGGCCCAAAACATCATTTTAAGGTGTGGAAGTGAATTCCTAAACCACCCAGTTCGACCAAGAAACGAATAAAGGATCCTAGAAGGTCAGAAAAGACCTCAAGACATAGAAAATCTTGTAAACTTGGCACAAACCTAATACCGCGTTGGATTAAGGTTCTTTATTAATCGTTCATATAACAAACCGTGTAGTATTTATACAAAGACTATCAACCTGATAACCTTTCGTACACCATGTATTATGAAGAACTAAATGTTGGTTTGTTTCGTAGCTTGCTTAATTTTATCGTTAATTGTTGTTATTTTAACAATTTATATTACGTATTACGTCTTAAGTATGCGACTATCATTCAACTAGGTCTAGTCCTACATATTTAATACGCTGCAACTTCAGTGTTGTTTGGGCGTAGGCTAAGAGTTTGGGATAGCTCTCCATATTGCAATTTATATATCTAGAATCATAGGATCACAAATATTGACCTATATTTGCCCTTTGATTGTGAGCTTAGCTGAGCCATAAGGTGACATTGGTACCAACAAGTACGTTCTAATCAATTGGCAAAGACTTAAACAGTGGACTACTAGTATATAAAGAGCCGTTAAGCAGTAAATGAGTAAAGTCTCCATGAGCTAGGGTTTAGTAAGAGCACCATTATTAATCTCCTAAGATAGATTATAATCAACAAATGTTTACTTTATGCGGATACGTCTAATTGTGACATAATTAGTGTGTCTAGGTCTTAGGAAGAAGTGCCACCTAAGTCTAGGAATGATATGCACCTTCGTGAATAAGCCATCATGCACTAATAAAACAATTCTATTTTTTATTCAAGTTATTCATGGTTGATATGTTTTCTTTACATTAGTGTTTGACCGTACCTTTATCGTTTGTTCATCTTCTTGTGTGTGTTTATTGCTTTACTTGTCATCAAAACCTTCGGTTATATACACAAAACCGAGCCAGTCGCTCAGGCTGGAAACCCCCCCCCCCTTTTTAGCATTAGTTTATAGTTTCACTTAGATCACTACAATACTGATATGATTTAGGAATTAACGCACCTCGGCTCTTATGCTGCGATCACCCTACTTACCACGAAGAGTCCCATATGACCTGGTACACTGCCCGTTAAAGTGTTTGTTTTATAGTATTTATTTAGGTAATGTCGGCATAAAATTAAATATAACACTTATACATAAATAACACCAACACAACGACACATCAACTAGCTACAGGGAAATTCGAGAATAATCAAAGTTGGCAGATGATTAAGCTACCAATGTATATAAAAAATAAATAAAAACAAACTAAGGGAAAAATAGACCGTGGAGTAGATATCATATAATAATCCCCAAATGAAGACATGTTTTTGGCCCACGTTAAGATGAAAAAAATGGTTTTCCACGCCATTGAGTTATAAGTTGTATATTGTTTCACTCATGAACAACTGTAACGAATAAACACAAACACAATGTAGGTTCCAAGAGACCATTCATACAACCTAACAATATGTGGTGAGAGATCAAATGCGGAAAATAAAGACTTAATTGAGATTGAAAAAAAACTTTTGTGGCAAAACCCTATACAATATATATTGACTACATACCTAATAATAGATAAGAACAAAGTGTATTTATACACTAATTGGGGTTTGCCTATGGGCCTTTCTTCTGTGTCGTTTTTGCAGCTTTATTGCATAACACATGCACCATTTACATCATTAAACATTAATTTATTAATTAACTAATGAGCTTAAAATGCTATTTTTCTTCAGACCAAGCTTCTCTTGTTAACTGGTGCAATTAATTTTCTAACAAATCTCCTCCTCAATAAGTGAGGTCTTCTTTGAGGTCTTCTTATCGTACATATAGAATTCATAGCCTATAGCTCTTGTCGTTGTGTTCTTCACTTGAATTTACATTTGTGCTTCAGTAGAAATCCAATCTTTAACGTTCGATCTTGATCTCTGATTTATTGAATAATTTTATGATCTTTTACTTTGATTCGCCGTTCGCTGAACTTTGGTCTGACATGCTCATACTTGCTGTAATCATGCAAGCTTTAGTACTCTTTCTTCTTCTAATTATTTTGACTTTAGCATTTTGAAGAAACTTTGATTGCAGAGGTCGGAAGCTTCATGTACTTAGCTTCCTGATGTCTTCAAATCTTGAGTAAGAACATATATATTTTTTTAAGCAAACTATCAGCTATCAACGAATTTGATATGTCTTTACCATGAGCCGTTTGCTATGGACTAGTCAATGCTTTGTTGCAATAACAAGGTGCAATGATAACCTTATAGTTTTTAGTAAACGACACTAATGAACGGATTGGATATCTCTTTACATACCGTTTGCTTTGGAGTAAGTCAACACTTTGTTTTAGAAACATGGTGATCGATTACAATACGGTACGAATACTAGCACCTGTGATCAATTAGAATCAATAAAGAACCTTCTTGACAGGTTTTCCAGCTCAATAGCCTTTAATCTCCAATACTGAAGTATCAAGATTCCGTAATGCTTTGTTGTTCTCTAAACCAATTCCGAATGGAATGGTATAGAAGGATCATTACAATTACTATCTTGCTGACTATACCGTATAATTCATTGTTCCAAACGTTTACTTCATAATAAGAATTAAGTACCGTAGAAGACCTGTTGGCAAAAACAAGATTTGAAAAACATTCGATTGCTGGGAAATTTTATTATGACACAACGGAAATTTTAAATCAGAATGCTCTGATGATTTGAAAGATAACTCGAAAGAATATAGATTGCCCTTCATGGCTCACAAACAAACCATACAACTATTTGTAAGAAACGAGTCATTCTCAGCTAGTGTATATTTCCTAAGAGACATATATGAGTAATCTATGACTACCCCTGTGGTGCAACATCTCTTGTACCTTTGCAATCTGTAAGATCACATTCCCACCATGAAACAAAAGGATTCCTTTGTGAACTATCAATAACTTAGTGTATACCACAAAAGCATTAGTTATCTGACATTTTGAGTATATTAACATTTGTTACACGCCCCTACACGTGTCATGTCGAGATAATCGCAAAAGAGTTTTTGCACAAGCAGGATAGGACTTAGCATGTTGACTCAATCGAAGCATTACTTTATCCTGTTTACTTTAATCACATTATTCTCTCCCGAGTCAAAAGTATTCAACTTTTGTATGGTTTTGAATCTATAATGGACTTAAAATGTATTGACGCCCCCTCAACCATTGAGTGAGCTAAATGAGCACAAATATCAAGTGAATATTAAAACGAGATCTGAAACATACCGGGATAGGAGTGATAAATCAAACCATCTGAAGACGTAGGTTGTGGCTCATTTCAATCTTTCTGTAATAGAATCAACAACATTGCATCCAACAAACCTGCAAAGACTGTTAGTAAAACTGATTCTCCCCCACAAAACGAATACCACGGGTATAATAGAAAATGTTTGGTCATTCTGAATGGTGACTCCGAACATGTTTGATAAAACAAATTTGTTTTATTAGAAAAATTGTTCGGGTCCTTAACGAACGTTTCTTGTCTGTTAATAAATAAAACACTGATAACGTACATTAAATCTCTGGGTTAAGACCGGGTTACAGTCTGAAATAACTGCAAGCCATTTATCTAAATTTTATTTTTTTTTTATGTTATTTGCCAATATACACAAATAGACAAAGGAACAATGCTTAAGCATTACAAAATACCAAGATACCCTGTGGAACCAGCCTTTCGATCACTAAGTTTGCAATCAGGGAACCTAGAGATTATAGTAACTTTGGAACTTGAACTAACGCTCGGGGTAAGTTCTAAAGGCTCAGCAATGGGTTCCATTATCCTAGTTAAAGGACAGTTATCATATAACGCGAAATGTCTTCCAGTGGGTTTCCACTGAGGCTTAACACTACCAACAACCTTTCTAGTTGGTCTCCAAGCTGTCTTCATTCGTGTTCAACCTAATGATTTTATGGTTGCTTACCCAAACCTACTTAGATAAGATTCACACTAAGTTTGGTCACTGGGGGGTTTTTTGGTTATTCACAAACTTCCAAGAACGAATCACAATCTTGATTAGATCAACAACAGTCAACTTCATATTGGAATTATGCTGCTCTCCTACGCGATCACTGACTTTTCACTGGGGCCAGAATACTATGGTTCTGAGTGTGGCACAGTAGGCAAAGTTTTGCGAGATATCAGAGGCATGGTATGAGGTACTTGGTAGGACAGCTTCACAGGAAACATTAGGCTCTGTTTTGTATGCACTAGGTGCTTCAGTGTGGGTCCTAATTGGAAGTCCTGGGGGGGTATCTCGAAAAGTAATATGCTATTTTTCCCTAGGCAACGGGTTGGTTTAACCCAGTTGCTCTTATTGGAGGTGGAACATCTGAACTGTTAGTATACATCCCTGAAACAATAACTTTAGGTTTTCTCAGAGGCTGTAGATCCACTACTTCTTTTAAAAACCATCACTTGGGCTTAAGCAGCATTGAATTTCTGCAGTTAAGGCACTAAGCTTTTCAGTGTAACGCAATACGTGAGTGAGTACTACGCCTTGGCCTTTGACAGTTCATCATACCGTCTTTTCAGACTCACGTTTTCTACCTTAAGGCCATCTAGCTGAATCCTAAGGGAGGTAATCATATCTTTCAACTGAATTCTGTCAGTGTCTAAGGCCTGTTGGTCACAACTACCTTCAGTGGAACCTACATTCAACACCTTCATGATGTTGATCTGAGCATCTAAATTCCTGATCGTGGCATCTTTCCCTTGAAGCTGATCTCTTAACTTATTTATTTCAAAAATGGCATTTGATGCACTTGACGTGTCACTGCACTGTTTATAATTCTGAAATTTAAGTTGTAAGCTAACATAATTCTGTTCGAGAAAGGCAAAACGTTTTTCAGATTCAGTAATTAGCCGTTTCTGTTTTGAAATCTCAGCTTCAAGTTCAAGAACTTTATTGTGTTCCCTATCACATTCTAATCTAAGATTATCACAAGAACAATTAGAACTAGGGGTAACAGCAACATCAGAATAAAGCACAATAGAGCAAATATCTCTTTCTAAACATTCAGCAATTAAGCTGTCATTTTTGATTAAAAGATTTTTCTTCTCTATTATCAGGTTTTTATTTTCAAGCACACAACGTTCATATTCATCCTCTAACGCATAGTGAATCTCCTTAAATTCTGCTACTTCCTTGACAATTGTGTCATCAGCAGTTTGTACGTGTTTCTTGAAATAATCAAGAAAAGGTACAACTTGTTGCAAAGCAAACTCTTTCGCGTATTCATAACACGGGAGTGACACATATAGAGGTTTGACTGTTGTTCTTTCTTTTATGATCGCATCAAATTGGGGAAAAACAGCCTTAATGTTGTGAAGGGTAGCAAGAACTTGACTAGGAGGCGGACTTTTAGGCACATAAGGAGTAACAGGTGTGGCTGGGGTACTAGCTTGACTAGCAATTTCGTTGGCAGGAAGCCAATACACCTGTTCTCGGGACAGTTCCTGCTGAGGAACGAACTTGAGGGCATTTAGCTTCTCATAGAAGCCACTTTCGGGTCTAACGTGCCCTGGTTTTCCTTTCATTTTAGCCATACTGACTTCAGCACTGGCTAATGTTTCATCAGTATCCCACGCATTACTAGCATTAATAACGGGAGCCTTTTTCCCATATCGTGGGTTACTGCGACCTAGAATATCCTTGTGCAAGTCCTGTGATGCATTTTTTGGTTTCTTTGAAAGCATTGGAATAGTATGAGTTGGCATTTGAAACTTTTGTAAAAGATCAGTTGCAACTTTGTTTGCACTTTTTAAACATACTATTTCATCGAGGTATTTATCCTCAAGTTTCTTTTTGTCAGTTAACACCTTTTGATTTTCAGATTTCAAAAATTCAATTGAAACATCTTTACTTTTTAGGTGTGTTTTTAGCATCACTTTCTCTTGCTCAAGTTCAGCGTTTCTTTCGTTACGCTGAGTCACTAGGTTTTGTTCCTGTCTAACTTGGCGTTCTAGGTCAAGTTTAACCTGTTGGGTATCTAGACGAACAATTTCTAGCTTACATTTTGCAAGCTCAGCTGTTAAATTCTGATTTTCAAGACTGAGATCCTGATTTTCCTGAGTTTTTTCATCTAGAGTATCTCGCATTTCATCAAGAATGGTAACCATAGAGATATTAGCAGATGACCCAGTAGATACCTCAGTTGGAACAACTTTGGCTCTGCGTTCAAGTTCAAGCTGATGATACGGAGTCGTATTGTCATCAAGCTCTGACTCAACATCAGAGTCTGATTGTTCTTCGTGGTGCATCTCATGAGACAGCTGATAATTCACACTATCATTTATTTGAATAGCATTGGGGTGTACCTCATTCACATGATGATTGTTGCCACTGGTGGATGACAGATTGGCCATGAAAGCAGCTGCAGCATTGGGGCCTTCATCCACGTCTGAATCATAAGCATCCTCATGGTTGACTTCGAAGATGTTTGTTGTAGCCATTGCCAGAGGTTGATCATAGGGAGCAGTACATTCCACATTGGCGAGGAATGCTTCAGCTTCAGCATCAAGAGTAACTCCCTTTTCCTTTGCTTCCATGAGCAGCATCTTATCTTTGAAGTACTGAGAATCCTTCGCTCTCTTTGGTTCTTTGCACTGCCTTGCAACATGCCCTTCCCCTCGGCAGTTATAACATATCACCTTCTTCCCTGTAGCAGTAGTCACATTACCATAACTTTGATTGCCTCTCGATCCTGTGTTTCCAACATTCCCTGGAGCTCTTCTCTGAACGGTTTCAGTAACAATTTGGCCGTCATGCACCGTAGCATGTGTCCTCGAGTTGGAGGATGACCTGAGCTGGTTATTGGTAGGAGGAAACTGCTTCTGGAAACCACTTAAAAGATTTGCTATCTGTGTTATAGTGGCCATCATTGCGTCATTTGGAGACAAAACAACTGGTTGTGGTTGTGAGGTAGAGAGTAGTGGAAGAGATGTGGTTGGTGTTGCTTGAGCCATATAAGCCAATGGATCAATGATACTTGAAGACTGCTCTTTTTTCTTGAGAGTTTTTGTGGCATGAGGTTCATAGGCTTTCAGGTGGGTATAAATGTGAACATAGTTCGTTGTTAAAATATCCATGTTCTGCTTTACATTAGTCACATATTTACCCCAGTAAGACGAAAGGTTGTTGACAAACTTGGTATTCAGCTGATGAGTGGGAATAGCAAGCTGTGCAATCTTCATATCATTCACCAGCTTGTGGAAACGTACAAAATAGTCATGAATTGGTTCGTTTCTTATGGCACGAAATCGTTCGAACTCATCAAATAGGTCTTCCTTCCTTTGCTGTAGAGTCCTGCCTAAACCTTGCATAAGCATCTCCACATTATCCCAAATCTCTTTAGCAGTGTTTGTCTGATTCAGGATGTTGAAAATATGACGTGGGAGACCTTGACTGAGAATGATTTCAGCCTGTGTATCACATTCCTCACGGTTGGTTTCTTCATGTGGTAAACACTGAATCAAGTTTCATTCTTGCATGTTCATTCCTGTCTGACCTTCAGTTGGAGCATCATAACCATAGGGTGTGGTGGAAGGTCCCTTTTGAATGGAGTTCCAGATAAGTTTTGCCATAGAGTGATTTTCCTCGAAATGTACCTATGTAATATGAATTTACCAAGAATCGTAGTCAATCTCAACCAACATAGGAGTATTATTGTCCGTATTGATCCCCGCTAAGCACTGGATCTGTTATCATTACATTTTAATTTAAGTATGAATGAACAATCGTAAGTGATTGGTTGATTTGTTTGATGATTTGAGTTTATGTTTTTTATTGTTGTTTGATTATATTGGTTCGGTGACAATTAAACTCGTTAACTATTTCGGTTTTGTAAGTGATATAAACTATTCGGACTCATGAAGCGTTATACGTTCGGATTCACAACTAGTCTGTCACACATGTCGATCGTGTGAAGATTTGTACCGTTCTGGAACTGGAGTCCAAACTCAAGAACACTCGTTTTGGTCCTTGAGCTTAAAGCATGTTCGGATTCAAGAAGAAAGCAGCTAAGAGTCGTCCTTGAATAAGTATAACGTCGATTGCGGTTGCTGAATGAAAACACTCGTTCGGATATTTTAGAATGCATTACTCGATCGGCTTGACAAAGGTTGTGCTTGGTCGTTGCCTTCTTATTTATCTTGTAGCGTTGATTACTCAATGATAGTGGCTCGTTCAGGTCCAAGCTAAGGGTTGTTTGTTCGTCTTCAATATGATAAAACGCGTTTCGAGACTAGATTGTCCGAGTCCTACTTACTCCGTTCCGGCTCTTGAGACTTATGCATGTTCGGTCCAAACTTTTGTGGTTGCTATGCAAAATCACCTCGAACGAACCTGTCCTTTTTCAAGAATTCCACTACAAAAATGTAAGATTAGCGCGAATAAGTAAGTATGACACGATCCAAACCACGAAAAACAAGATAATACCTTGTTTCTTGTTTTTTCCAATCCGAACCACAAACAAAAAACAAGACTTCTTTCTATATTTTTTGTATAACTTTCGAAACGCACACACAAATAAAAAAACCATTTTCCTGTCTTCTTTTTTTTTGTATATGCGAACCAAACAAAGGCAAAATCTGTGCAACCTTTTTTTATTAAATCGAACCAAAAATCAAGACACCCTTTTGTTTATTGTTAATTCTTTTCGAAACCAAAAGGATTGAACAAAAGAAAATCACGAGATCGTTGAGTGCTAACGAGATGGTGTTTAAAAAAAGTTAGATAATCATAACATCTAAATCCAGATCAAACAAACAATAAATGTTTTTGAATCCCCTTTTTTTCGAATCAAGAAAAAAATTAAACACGAAACCAAATCAATTCATCAATCTTGTAGGCTCTTGATACCAATTGTATAGGTTCCATGATCATGTCAAACAAAACCTTAACAATGAAGTGTAAATCAAGATGCAGGAAAAATAAAGACTATTATTAATGATTGAAATAAAACTTTTTGGTGGCTTAGAAACCCTAGACAATAATATGACTAGCAAACCTAATAATGATAAGAACAAAAGTGTATTTATACACAAATGTGGGTTTGGCCCTATGTCATTTCTCCTTTTGGTCTTTTGCATGCTTTTTTGCGTAACACCCCATTTACATCATAAACATTAATTAAATAATAACTAATGAAAGCTATAAAATGCTAGTTTTTTCTTCAAGAACCAAGCTTCTCTTGTTTGACTGGCAATTAAGTTTTAACAAAGATCCTTTAGCCTTTTCTCTGAATTTGAGTACCCATAAACAACCTATTTGCTTCCCTTGAACGAATCTAAAAAACCATGGCCTTCCAATATTACGCAGCTGCCAATTTGCTTTTTGACAGATTTGTGTTTTTTGGATTATTTTAACAATAAAGAAAAATAGAAATTGAAACTCAGAACTTTAAAAAAAACCACCTTTGGAAAAAAAACCCCCCTTCACTATATTAGAACTTAAAGATACAATGCTTAGAAATAAGAACATAAGCTTAATTTAACTTAACGAAACTAAAATAATACAAAAACAGGAACAGAAATTTTCATTAACTTAAATCAAGTAAAAAGATTTTTAAAGTACAATAATAAGAGATTTTAAAATGACATAAAAACATTAAAATTAAAATTAAACACTCCTCAGTTACTCAAGATCCCCTCACAGTGTGAAAAACAAACACATTATATAGTCGCCCTTTGATGTGTGCTTGTTGTGTTTTCTGTGTGAGGAAGGTCAAAAGCTTAATCTTGGCCCTTGAATTTGCTTGGTGCCCAATCCTTATGATCATAGCCCTCCATTTCCTTGTCGTTTTCATTGTCCAATGGTGATTTAGGGGATTGCCAAGGTGGCAATAAGCTATGTGAAGTGGGTTTTAATGGTTTTTTTGTTTTGTTGCAAGGAAAGGGGAAGAAGACAATGAACAGTGGGTCATGGTGTTTAGGCAGGAAACATGGAAGAGATGTATAGTACTATGAGCAGGGTGTGAGTTTAGGGAATTGCCAAAAATAGTCCTTAAGTGTGTTTTGTTTAATTACAACCACAGTCCTCGTGGATTGCATCTTTGGTCCTTGTAGCTTGTAATTATTTGTACCGTTAGTCCTTAAAGGACTAACGGTGTAAGGGTTAAAAGGACAACGTTGTTATGTGGGTTATGGGTTTTGGTTTGGGCTTGTTTGGGCCCGGGTGTGGTTTTTTTATTATAAAAATGTATTGGGCTAATGTGTTGGCTTGGTATAAAGGGTTTTGGGTTTTAAAGGTTTAATAATGGGTTTAGTATATAAGTGGGCTGACTCGGGCCCACTAGGTGGGTATGGGTGGGTCCACTTTTGATAGTTTGGGTTTTCGGGGTTGACTTTGGTTGACTTTTGGCTTTGATTTGACTTTTCTTTCACGCTCTTTCTGTTCTTGTGCTCGGTTTTGTCGGTTTTGCTTCGATTTTTGTTCTTTTCTTGGATATCCGTTTCCTGCACAATATAAATGCAAAACATACAAATACAATGTATTTTTGGTCATTTTAGCTTGTTTTTAATGGAAAACGGTATGTGTAATTAAGCACATACCAATCTTCAGTGTCTTTACTTAGGAACCATTGTAGTATGCATGATTTGGATTAACTTTCCCCTAATCCATGCAGCATATCTTGAAAAGCTTTCTTCATAGACTCCTTTTTGGCAAAGTTTTTGAATCAACTTCCCCCAAACCAACATCCCTATCTTGAGCAGATTTTGAAACTTTGATGTAGCTTCAACCATCTTCTATATGTCATTGACTTGCACAGCAGAATTTTATAGTAGAAAAGCCACACCAAGTACTACTGCTTCTTGTCATTGGGTCTTGGTGAATATTCATTTGGGGGTACATGCGAGAAATCAACAACAATTCTTCTCACGTATGCAGAATACTTCACAAACCATATTAAGTAAAGTAGTTTACTACTTCCCCCTGGAAGTTGACATGGTAACCAAAGTACAAACTCTTTGAGTTTTTTGTTGTTGATTTTAAGTATTTGACACTTTGTACAACTGAGATCAACTCCCTTGTTTTTCTCAAGTTTAGACAACTTTTCTGTTAAATCACTAAGTTATTTTCTAATTCATTTCTAACAATTTTTAAATGTTTGTTCTTAGTGATTATTTTTAGACTCATCTTGCATAATATATCATACTCACTATCTAAGGTAAAGTCATCTATTGATGAATTTTCATCACTAAAGTAGGAGGATTCGGAACATACCTCACTAGATGCTTGAGCCATGAGATATGTTTCGTCTTTGGCCTTTTCATCATCTTCCTCACCGCTATCACTCCAAGAGCCTCTGACGAATGCTCTTTGGTTCTTGTCTTTCGGTGGTTTTGGACATTGAACAATAAGATGATTCGGATCACTACATCAAAAGTATTTCCTATCACTTTTGCCGTTCTTGTCATCTCGGCTTCTTTGGAACGTCTTTTTATCATTCCGTGGTTGTCTTACGAATCTTCCTCTCCTCTTGAAGAACTTCTTGAAGTATTTAATCGCCATGGTGTACTCTTCGTCTTCACTTTCAGAAGTCGAACATTCTTCATCGCTAGATTCCTTCTTAGCCTTTAAAGCAAGAGATCCCCTTTCTCCTTTAGCTTTGACTATTTTGGAATCTTTCCTGATTATCATCTCGTTAACTTTAAGGTTCTCGATGAGTTCATCAAGAGATAGTGATGTCAAGTCTTTTGACTCTTCAATCGCCATGACCTTTGCTCTCCATTTAGGATGTAGAGCCCTGAGAAACTTCCTAACATAATTCTTGCTAGAATAACCTTCATCAAGAGCTTTTAGACTAGTAGTAATGGTATTAAATCTAGCAAAAGCATTATCTATAGATTCGTCTTTAGAAATTACGAATTGTTCATATTGTTGTACCAAAAGGTCAATCTTGTTATCTTTGACTTGATTATTACCTTGATGGGAGATTAACAAAGTTTTCTAAATTTATTTTGTTGTATTACACATGAAAATTCTTTCATATTCTTTTCTAGGCAAAGCATTGTAAATAACCATTTTAGCTTCGTTATTTTTAGCAAGTCTTTTCTTAAGTTCATCACTTTGTTTTTCAAAAGGGACAACCTCATCTAGTTTGGTTTCCGGATTATTTTCAATAGGTTAAAAATCACCGTTGGTAATAACATGCTAAAGATCAAGATCATTTGATTTTACATATGTTTCGAATCTATTTTTCCAATAAATAAAACTATCGCTTTCGAAAAGTGATGGTCTTTGCATAGATTTCCCTTCTAGATATTTGTCAGAATCCATAGATCGATCCAAGCTTTAAAATATAATATATTTTAAAAATCTTTAGTGACCTTGGCTCCTGATACCAATTATGAAAACTAGAAGGGGGGTTGAATACTTTACTTGTTAATTGGCGTTTTAAGAACTTTGCTTATAAAAACATTAGATTTGAATATATGCAAGATCAATTAACGATATGAACAACCAATATGTCTAACTACTTGCAACACAATCACAATACAAACAATAAATGTAAAGAGTAAGTAAAAGATAAGAGATAAGAGATAGACCAATCAAACTACAACATCGAGATTTATAGTAGTTCGGCTACGAAGCCCTTTTTCACCCTACTCTAATCCCCAAGTATCCGACTCGAGATTTTACTATGTCAACAAGCTCCCGTTAGGCAGAGAAAACCGTTTACACGTCGCTTATGTTGTTTTTCGACATTAAGCTAAATGTCGAGTTCTAATCTTAGCTATAACCAATGTACCGCTTCACCAATGTATTTTAAAGACTAAATATTAACCAACACACAATCTACACTATCGTATTTATACACTATCCGATCTTACACAACCACACACGAACAATAAAAAAGAGGTTTAGATCTTAGAAGAAGATGGAAGAAATCACTAATCTATAACACTTTGATTCTTGGCGAATACGAGTGTTCTTCTCTTGCACTTGATAGAAGAAGGAAGAAGATGAGATTAGATCACTTGAAACAAGATTAAACTATGTTAGTGATCAAGAGATTTAGAGAGAGAAAAAATGTTTTAGTGAGAGAAATAGATTTGAAAAATTCATGCTAAGAGTTCCATTCTAAAATCTGTAGGGAATAGTGTAGTATTTATAGCCAGGACTGGACAACGTCTCCTGTGGGCTGTCTCGGCGGTCCCAAATATACCTGGGGGCCGTCCTGCATATCAGGGGACCGCCCCTAGGTAGACGCTCCTATTTTTGTCGTGTAGTAGGGAAGGTTAAATCTGGTGTAGAAGCTTTCATTTTGGGGGGAAAACCATATTGGAATTTTTTTGTTTAAATAAAACATTTTTTATAAATAAAAATATTTTGTATATTTTTATTTTTGTAAAAATAATTTTGTAGAAATGTAATGTTTAAGAAATATTAATTTCTTGATCACTAATCATGTTTAATGATTTGTTTATTCATACCTTAAGTGATTTACGTTGAAATAGAAATTTACGATTAATAAGGCGTAAACGTTTATTTTTATCATAAACGTTTTTACATTTTGTCATCTTCAAAACGTAAAGAGGTCGAAAGATATGAATAAAGTTTTTAGATATTATTTGTATTAACAAAGACCCTGAAGGCTTTGGAAATAAGTTAGTATCCAAGGAAATAATCATCATCAGCTTTCTCATCAAACTTCCTAAGTGATCTTTATGATTGTAGATGAAAACTAGACATCCAAAGACATGAAAGAAGTCGATGATTGGAAGTCTCCCATGAAAAATTTCATAGGGAGTTTTGAGATGTCTTTTAACAATAGTGGACCTGTTTTGAGTGTAGCATGTAGTGGCTATAGCTTCAGTCCAGTATTGTTTTGAAAAGACAGATCCTGAAAGCATTGTTCTTGCAACTTCTATCAGAGTTTTATTTTTCTTTTCAGCAACACCATTTTGTTCGTGTGTGTAAGGAGAGGAAAAGTTTTGTGAAATCCCTTTTTCATCATAAAAGTTGACAAGAATGCTTTATCTGAATTCAATACCATTATCAGTCTTGAGTTGTTTGACTTTGATGTCATTTTGATTTTCAACTCTTTTGATGAAGGAGATAATGGTTTCAGGTGCATGGCCTTTCTTTTTCAAGAAGTATACCCAAGTGTACCTTGAGTACTCATCAACAATGACAAGGGTATACTTTTCATGGTTAATGTACCTGGGAGTTACAGGTCCAAACTAGTCTATGTGAAGAAGATGAAGACATTTTTTGATTAATGAGGTCTATTTTTTTTAAGCTGGCTTTATGATGCTTTCCCTTTTCACATGATGAACATGGATTATCCTTTGAGTAGACAAGAAAGGGAAGACCAATAATAATATTTTGTTTGGCTAGCTGGTTGATTGTTTTGAAGTTTAGATGAGCAAGTCTTTTATGCCAAAGCTAGTTTAGACTTTCAGATGCTTTGGCAAAGAAACAAGATTGTTGTGTTGAAGAAGTCATGTCAAGAACATAAACATATCTAACCCTAAGAGCAATCATCACAACTTCCTTGTTGGAATTAAAGATAATTCATTTCTTCTCATCAAACTAAACAATATATTTAGCATCACATAACTAACTTATGCTAATTAAATTGTATTTGAGACCATTTACAAATGCTACTTTTGTGAAAACTATACCATTACATTTTATAGAACCATATCCTTTAGTGGTGCATGTCGAGTCATCTCCAAATACCACTTCAGGGCCTTATTGTTCCACATATTTATGCAGATAGATTTTGACACCAGTCATATGCCTTAAGCATCCACTGTCCAGGTACCAGATGGGCTTCCTAATGTCACACTACACAAATAATTTTAAAATGGTTAGTTTTGCTTAGAAACCCACCTCTTGGTGGGAGTCTTTGATTTGGTAGCATTTGATGATTCAACCTTTTTGGCTTGAAGTGCTTCACCTCTTCTGAACCACTCAATGTCATTGTGATCAGTTGTGGTATGAACATTGCTACAACAAGTATCACAAATTTTTGTGACTTATTGAGGGTTTCTAGGTTTTATTCCTCTTCTGAGAGAAATGATTCTATTGCGACCCTTTGTGTCATGATCATAACTGCCGCATATCTCACATGTGCAATATTTAACACAATCATTAGGTTGATGATCATTAAACCCACAATGTTTACATGGTGGAAAAGGTTTCAGAGGTCTTAAGGTTTGAGATCTTGAAGAAGATCCACCTTGACTTTTAAGATGCAGAGACATGTTCATTGTGCTCATGTATTTAGCATGATCACAGGTTCTGAGATCAGTTCTCTCACATTTTTTACAAAATACTACATTCTAGTAGTTTTCTGAGAGATGATTGTTCATCCTACAAAATTCACAACCCTTTCTGAATTGTGTTTTGTATTTTGTTTGGAGTAAGTTTTAGGGAACCTGTTGAGATTTATTGTTTCTGGAGTAAGATGGCTGATTTTTGTTGATTTCTAATTTGAGATCATTTAGTTCTTTCATTACAACTGACAAAGGAGTGTCATCTTTAGTTTTCGCATTCTTTAGTTTACGAGTAGGAGCTGAGTTTCTTTTAGAAGCTGAAACATTTTTGTTAGCCTTAGCAGGAGCTGAGGTTGGTTCATTTATGGTGATACCTTTTAATGTTTCAGCTTTGAATGTTGAATTTGACTTCAAGATTGACTTGATCGTCTTTGGTCCAGATACAGGTTCAGCACCAGTCAACTTCTCCCGTAGAGGAAGAGGGGTGCTACAAACTGAATATTCATCAACTGAATCATAATTAGTCATTGAAGAGTCAATGACAGCATCTGAAGGATCAGTTACTTTCATTTGTGACTCAACTGGGAGGATTCTACCAGTGTCATTATTAGGCAAAATAAATCCTTCATCTTCATATAACCAAGGTCTTTCAACACCTGGAATGGACACTTTTGTGTCATTAGCTAAAGATTTTACAAAGACCAAGTCTTTTTGCCCATAATTAGAGGGATCATTAGTGAGTTGATCAACTCCCATAATTCTTTTCTTTTGAGTGAGAATTTGTTCACTGATATACAGATTAACTTTGTTAGAACTTTTAAGTGATTGCTGTTAGCTCTTTTAGTTCTTTTCATAAGTTTTGATTCTCTTTGAGAATTTCAGTGTTTACACGCTGCATTGTCAGAAAATCAAGTTTTACTTGTTTTAATACTAACAACTGTTCTTTGCATGTATTCAACTCTTGAACAAGATCTCTATGTTTCAACATAAGATTATTTCTTTGTTCTTCAACATAATTAAGATCAATACACAAATAATCAATAAAGGTTTTTCTTTCATCATTATCTTCTATTTCAAGAAGAGTATGTACCTTTCTCATGAAGATCTTTACCCATTCACCATTTTTGGCACTTTCTTTGCCAACAACAACAATTTCATCATCAACAAGTGCCATGAGAACCTTCACTTCAACCATTTCATTATCATCTGATGACACATCTTCTTCATCTCATTCATAAGCTTCAACAACAAGACCTTTGTTCTTGACCATGGATGATTTGGATGCTGAAGCACTAGAATTAAGGAGGGCTAACTTTTGCATGCATTAAATGGTATCTCAACCACCCATCTAATGCATGACATGTGTCCTAGGTTAAACTTGTAAACCCTAATTCCTTTTCCTATAAAAGGAAAACGATGTAAAGAGTAAATGATATCTCTTCCAATTAATGTGATACACATTGAATAACATTTATCTCTTAAACAAACTAAAAGGAACCATTGGAGCTGAAGCTCAAGTGTTGGTTAAATAGTTTATTTTCTTAAACTTGTAACTTTTGTTCAAGTTTAAGTTAGAAGGAGATCACACCCTAATTAAAATTCAACCACCTTGCGATTCCGCAAGCAAGGTGTGTCATAAATTCTTTATTTGATTCTAATAAGAACCTATACGTTGAAAAGTTACTTTTGTAGTATTTAAACTTGTTATATATATCTTTAGCATATAGGTGTTTAAAACTCACTTCGTTGCCATGGAATGTGATTAATTTAACTTGATAAACCTAATATCACATTCAATGGGACCAACAAGTAGTATCAAAGGAGTTTGATTTGTAAAACCTTTTTGAAAGTTTTTATATAACTGCTCAAAAGATTTTTAAAATCAAGATCCATCAAAATGGCAGCTGAAGTACCACAGACTCTTGAATATAGGGATGGCCAGTTAAATGCTGCTCCTATGCTAATGGTGGAAAATTTCACCAATTGGAAGAAGAGAGTCATGTGCCATATAGTTGGTATTGAACCTCAATTTAAAAACATTATTCTTATGGTCCACATGTCCCTATGACAGCTGGTCAAAGTAAAGCTAAAGGACAATGGACATGTGATAAGAGAAAGGCTGCTAACTTAGATCCGCGACTTAAAAGTCTCATCTTGTCTATCCTTCCAGATGACTAAATGAACTTTGTCATCAACTGTGAGACATCTAAATCTACCTTGGAAGACCTGATACTATATCATGGGGGGCCCCTCTGATGTGAAAGAAAGTACGGTCATAGACCTGAAGCTGTGTTATAATACCTTCAAATTCAAAGAAGGTGAAAATCTAACCTAAACTTTCACCAGATACAAAGCTTTGATGAATAAACTAGTAAATGATGGTATTAAACTTTCAAAGCTGGAGATAAATATTGGGTTCATTAATAGGTTGCCAACAAAGTGGCTAAGTTTTTGCCAAAGTCTCAGAAACACTAATCATGTTAAAGAATCTAAGCTTTCTTCTCTATTTGGTAAACTCAAATATGAAGAAAACATCATTGACATTATTTATGATACTGAAAAGAGAAAATCTTTAACCACTGCAATACCCTTATCTACTGATTTCTTCTCAACCTTAATTACCCAGGACTTTTAAAATAGTCATGATGATGAAGAGGATACAAGAGACAGTCAAGAATACTTGAATGACCTAGAAGAGGAATTTCAAGAAAGAGTTCTCTTGGCCAAGTCTAAAAGGTTCTTCAAAAAGGGTAGTCCGAGGTTCAGTAGTGCAAAGGCAAATGATAAAGCTCTGATACCACTTGTTGGCCCCCTTGAATGTGATATTAGGTTTATCAAGTTAAACTAATCACATTCCATGGAAACAAAGTGAGTTTTAAACAGATATATGTAAACAATATAATGAACAAGTTTAAAACACAAAAGTAACTTTTCAACGTACAAGTTCTTATTAGAATCAAATAAAGAATCTATAACACACCTTGCTTGCGGAATAGCAAGGTGGCTGAATGAAAATTGGGGTGTGATCTCCTTTTAACTTAAACTTGAACCAAAGTTACAAGTTTAAGATTACAAAATATTAACCAACGTACTTGAGCTTTAGCCCTATGATTCCCTTTCATTTTATATGACAGTAAATGCCTTCAATGTGTTTTCACGATTAACTTGGAAGAGTTGGCATACTCTACATCAATTTGTTTATTAGGCAGAAGAATTAGGGTACAAGTTAACCTTGACATATTCATGCATTAGATGCCGTGGTTGAGATAACTTTTAATGCACTATGACTGAAGGGTATAAAGGTACAGTCCTTTAAGGAAAGTAGTTATACTTTTATACCAACTTTAAAAGTCTACTTTCCTATGGAGATTTGCTTTATTCTTTTTTTATATAAAGCAATCTTTTTCCTGCTTTGTAAACCTTCTAGAAGAGAAACATTTTGTTTCAGCTTCTCAGAGCAGATCGACAGCGTTCAACTTAGAATTGTCAGTCAAGCTAAACTAAAGCTCTTGCTAAGGTCTTCTTTAGTTTCTGAACCGCTACATAAACTGAAGTCAAGACTGCTTGTTCTTCTAAGTACCTAAAGATCTGAAGCTGAATTGTCTTCAACGAGATAAAGCTAAACTTGTCTTTAGCTAGTTTACACTTAGGGGATTTTATGTTTAAATCTACTAAGAGACTGAAGGGCTCAGGAACTGACCTAACCGTATCATAATATATAATTATATGGCTAGAGACATGTGATCCTATGAGGTCACACACATATACACAAAGGTGCCATCTAATATATCGTATCTATTGTATTTACGTTATATATATAACCTACGTAACTCAAGATCAACAACGGGCTTCCAATTAATAAGCAGATTCTTAGTTTAATTAGATTGGACAAATGAGATAGGCAAACCCATTGGTGACCTCATATAGGTGGCCGTGGGATGAGGAAGGACACGAGAGAAAAGTTCAAGGGGCTTTATGTAACTTAGGAGGAGTTAAGATGGAATTGATTTAATCATTATCATTTAATCAATTACATTAACCACTCTCCAAGTTTCTCTGCTTCTCCCTCTCCTCTAAAAACCCATGGCTCAAACTACTACCCAATCTAGGGTTTGTGGTTTTTGATTCCAAGCATTGATACTAGTGTATTCATTGGCAGGTTTTCCGCATGTACGGGTTGTAGGACTAGCATCACGGTGGTTTAGAGCCTTCTTTATACTTATAGATGTGATTAAGTATAAATAAATTACAATAGTAGTCCCTATACTATTTACATGTGTGCATATTAATCCTAATCTATTTATTTTCTATCTTTACATTACAATGTGAGATTTATCTTAAATTCCAATAATCCAAGAAGTCCATTAAGGTTTTGCGGCATGCATGCAGGACCATGATTAGTGGTGTCAAAGATCATGAAGTTAGGATACTATTGGCCTTCGATGCATGTGGATGTAAAGGCAGAGATACAAAGGTGTGAGGCATGTCAAATACATTCATCAGTACCAAGAATTTCAAAGCAAGATTGACTTCGATAAGTTAGGCATGGCCTTTTTTCAATAGGGAATCGACATTGTAGGACCTTTACCAATTTCTCTAGGTGGGGCAAAATTTCTAGTCGTAGCAATAGACTACTTCACGAAATAGGTAGAAGTGGCGCCTTTTGTATCCATAACAGGAAAACACATGGAGAAGTTTGTCTGGTAGCACATCGTATGTAGATTCAAAGCCCCGCAAGTCATCATCTCCGATAATAGAAAACAATTCGCTGAAGGTATCTTCCTAGCCTTCTGCCAAAGGCTAGGCATACACCAGTCTTTCACCTTTCACTACCCATCCTCAGCAATGGACAAGTAGAGGTCCACGACATATATGATTGTCAACGGCATGGAACGGAAGACTAGGGAAAAAACCACCAAGGCTGGTAGATGAACTCACAATTAAGTATTATGGGTTCACAAGACATTAACTGATCCAGCAACCGAGAACACTCCCTTCAGCCCTAACCCTACGTTTTCGGAATCCAGTAGTCCCACATAGAGATAAGCAATGGAAACGAAACAAATAAAGAAAATTTAAAGTAGAAGGAATGAAATAAAGGCTTAGGGAAAAATTGGATCTCCTGAAGAACCAAAGGGAAATAGCTCCATTCAGGAAGCCCACTACAAGCAAAAGTTAGATAGGTACTACATGCTACGTTTTGATTCTCTACATTCAAGCAGTACATAACGTTACTTTGACTTAAACTACGTAAACAAAGCTAAGTTCCAGGGAAAAATGAGACCAACTTGGGAAGGGCCATACGTAGTAAAGAAAGCCTACGAAGACTATAAACTGGAAACACTCTCTGGTTCCCTAGTTGATCAAACATGGAATGGTTTTGTAGAACCATAGAGGGGGTGAATATGGTTTTCTTGATTTTTTTGATGTTTATATAACTTCAAGTCTCGAAAGAGAACTGAGCAGTGTACTAATCTACTTTGCAATGAGAACAATAAGTAGATAGAGAGAAAAAGAGACACCACGATATATACTAGTTCGGGAAGGGGAGTTTAATCCTTCTGTACGTCCAGTTACGAATCCACGACTCTGATATTACACTAGTATAATCCTTATGATGGACTATAAACCGTATTATAATTTAACTCCACCGACTTTCAACAAAGCCTGACGCTCACAAAGAAGAGTTACTACATATGGTATTCCGCCCCCGGAATCCACCCCTAAGAACCCGTGATTCAACTTAACCTATAAACTTTAAAGCTTTCCCATTGGAAGCTTTACAAAACCCCAGCTAGATCCCCAATGATCTAGGCTGGATCCCATTGGAAGCTTTACAAAATCCCAGCTAGATCCCTAATGATCTCGATTGATTGAATAAATGATAGTTGAACCAAGTCCTAACCTACCCTAGAAGACCTCATAGTTCTAAAAAGAAAGTATAAGAACGAAGAACCCTCAAAAAACCAAACACAAAGTATGGATTAGGTACTTTGTGTGGCTCTCCTTTCGAATGTTGTTTCTCAAATTCGATGATAGAAGAGAATATTAAGAACACAAAAGGAGTTAGACTTAGAGGTTAGAGGAAAGAATGTTTTTGCAAGACTTAAGAAAACAAAGGCCAAGGGTGGGTATTTATAGGCCAATAATCCAAAGCGTTGGAAAATATTTCGCGTGTGGTGCGCTTCCTACGAGTCAGCGCGTGGCCAGTGTGCTAGATTCCTAAAATATTCTCTTCAGGATTTTGGCATTTTAAATACCCGCACTTGTTAAACCCCCAATTTTACTTCACGCTATGACCTTTCAATCATCCTTATACTCAAGTTTAACTAACTTAAATAGCCATTTGATTAAAATATTTGTGGAGTATTTAAAAGCCTTCCGCTTAACTGATATTGTAAAGAGAGAAAAGAGTTATCGAAAAGGGGTATTTTAGGTATTCCTCAAAGTGTAACTAGCTTAGTTGGGATCCAACTGAGGGTTTCAAAAGCTATTAAAGGTAATAAAGAGAATGATTCATGGAATATTCTTTTGTTTAGATAGAAAGTAGGGAAGAATTTAAAATTTTGAATTTTCAAATTTGATATTAGCCACATGTTTTGGATTTAAGCGAATGAATGTGAATGAAGTTGGCAATGATGTAATAGAAGGGAGCATATGATCTTGTTTGAAATGGATGGTGAGATTAGAAGAAGAGAGGGACGTTGTATTTTAGTAAAGTGGCAAGATCATGTTGAAAGACGAGGTGATAGTTTGTTCATTGATTGAGAGACGTGTAGTTTGCAAAGAAGTGTTTGCTTTTGAGATAAGACTATGCAATCAAAGGTTGAAGACGAGAGTTTTAAAGAGGCATATTGGATTAATGAGGTGGCTCGATCAAGGGTAAAAGAGAAAGTGTGGTTGTTGTGTTTGTTTAATTTCAATCCAATGGTGGAGAAAAGAATGTAGGAACATAGATTAATGAAATAGCTTGATTAAGGGTGAGATGAAGAAGTGTGTATGTGTGAAATTTCAAATGAGTGAAGAAGAAGGTAATTGTGAAATGAGTGTGGAGAGAGTTTTTGAATAAGATATGGAAAATCATTGTTTGATGGAGGAACAAGAAGTCACCAAGTACAAGGATAGTAATTATGTAAGGCAATTGAGTTAACATAGTTGAGGAGAGATTTCGAATTACTTAGTGAAGGCTTTGAGAGTGAAGGTTTGAAGATGACAATGAAGATGAAGTATACAGATGAAATCAAAGGATTTAATTTAGTTTATAATCATATTGCCAATAAGAGAGAAAAGAGTGGGCATATGTGATTATGGGATTGTTTAGGAAGAAGGTGTTTGAAGTGTGTGTGGAAGAGATGAAATCATTTGTTGGGTAAGAAGGGTGAACAAATGATTAGGAGGAATGGGTTGTAGGATTGTGTAGAAGAAGTGTGGACTTGTATATGTGAGGAATACATGTGAGTTTGTAAAACATTTATAGGTAAGAGAGAGAAAACTCAAAGCATAATTATATCTCTAAATACACAAACGTCATTTAGTGTCATTAGACTTTAATCCATGATAAATCAATAATGTATTTGACAATAATCATCTTGAAGTGTGACCAGCACCCGTATAGGAAAATCTGATTTTTTTAGATTTTAGGCTATCGTTTGTTATTTTACGATTTACGAACGTTTATTTGTCATCATGAAAACATAAAGGAGATCCTAGTCAATGTTGAACGAATAAGTTTGAACCTTCGTAAGTTTTACATGTAAAGCTTACTCTTTATTATTTTTAAAGTCACTATTTAGACTACCATTTGTCAAGGGGAATTTACTAAGTGTAAAAACCAAGTGATCATGTTTCAAAGTGATGTATAATCTTCCTACACCATCAATGAAGTAATGACTTCTCTTCAATCTCTTTGTTGTTATTTAAACACAAAATTTGATTCACCAAGTCTCTAAAAGTTTCAACGTATAAAAGATGAAATAAGGCCACACATGAGCCTTATATTTAAAGGCCTTCATTCGAAGCCTTCCAAGTGAAAATAAAGAGGGACGCGACACTCCGTTACAAGCGAAGGACTATTTGATAAAATCTTGGTGACCAATTTTTTAGAAACAAGAAAAGTATCGGTCACTTCCAAGTTGTAATAGTCTTAGCCCGTAGTTTGTTATATGATTAGTCTAGTAAGCTAGTCTGGCTTAAGGCCTATGGAAAGCCCGTTAAGGCCCATGACCGGCCATGTATGTAGTATATATACCCTCTCCATGCCTTGGAGAGGATGGTTGGTTGTTTCATTTCTCATTACACACATAATCTTATTATCATCTATTCCATATTACTTTCTCTCTCTAGAAACTTTCCAACCCACTTCTCTCTCTAGTTCTTGCATAATATCAAAGATTACTAGTATTCTTTAATTGGTATCAAGAGCCAAGGAGTGGTGTGTTTAGTTTTTGTGTTTGTCTTTTGATTTGTGTTCAAAACCTTTACAAAGAGCAAAATCTATGATTAAAAATTTTTTTGGCTTAAAAACCATAAAGTTGTCATTTTCTTGTTCCTAATGGGTTATAACACTAGTTTTGTACAAGAATTTTGCAAAAAACCAGATCAAAAAAGGTCTTTTTGAGTTTTGAAAATTTGTGTTTTCGTCTCAGTTATACAACCGAACTCGTCCCTTCGGTCCTGTTTGGAAACCGAACTAGAAGATCGAACGAGTTAACCGAACTAGTTAACCGAACTAGTGGAACCGATCTAGTTGATTTTAGTTGTAACCGAACGAGTTGTTTTAGTTGTAACGAACGAGTTGTTTTAGTTGGAACCGAACGAGTTGTTTTTAGTTGGAACCGAACGAGTTGATTTTAGTTGGAACCGAACGAGTTGACTTTAGTTGGAACCGAACGAGTTGTCATTAGTTTGAACTGAACTAGTTTAATCCTTTGACAATCGAACTAGTTAACCGAACTAGTTAACCGAACGAGTGAACCGAACCAGTTTAGTTAATTGGCACCGAACTAGTTAACCGAACTAGTTAACCGAACGAGTGAACCGAACTAGTTTAGTTAATTGGAACCGAACTAGTATTCTTTTTGAGCCGAACTAGTTTTTTTTTCTGGTTGAGCCGAACTAGTTTTTTTTCTTGTTGAGCCGAACTAGTATTTTCCTCTTGAGCCGAACTAGTTTTTTCTTGTTGAGCCGAACTAGTATTCTCCTCTTGAGCCAAACTAGTTTTCAACCAAACTAAGTTACTCCTTTTGGAACCGAACAAGATAACCGAACTAGTAAAGTTTCTTGACAACCGAACGAAGTGCAAACCGAACTAGTAACTTTTAAACCAACACCTAACAAACTCAAATTTCTAAATTTCTAAATTATACGGTTATTTCTTTGACTTGTAAAATCCCGTGAAACATTAACTTGTTTTCTCGGTTTTGTCGAGAATTGTAAAATCCCGTGTAGTTTCAAGAATTATTTCAAGACTCAACAACCACACATTCAAACATAATTTCTTTCTACCACTGATCGATCAATTAGTAATCTTTTTGATACCACGTTATCAATGACGACTCTTGCTGATAAATCACTTCTCTCGGGTGGTGACAATAAACCACCGATGCTTGAAAAACATTTGTATGATTCATGGAAAAGCAGAATGGAACTTTATATGATGAATAGACCACATGGTAGAATGATCCTTGCTTCCGTTGAGAAAGGTCCACTCGTCTGGCCATCAATCACAGTGGATGGTGTAACAAGACTTAAGGAATATACTGAGCTCACCCCTGCAGAAGCCATTCAAGCTGATTGTGACATCAAAGCAATTAATATCATTCTCCAAGGCCTTCCAACAGAAATCTATGCTCTTGTGAGTCAACATCGTGTAGCCAAGGATCTTTGGGAGAAGATTAAACTGCTCATGCAAGGAACGTCGTTAACAAAGCAAGAACGAGAGTGTAAGTTGTACGATGAATTTGATAAGTTCACTTACAAGAAAGGAGAGTCGTTACACGAGTACTACTTGAGATTCATACTGCTACTCAATGATATAAACATCTACAAGATGCCACTGGAGCAATTTCAAGTTAATACCAAGTTTCTAAACACACTTCCTGATGAATGGAGCAAATTTGTTACTGATGTTAAGTTGGTCAAAGACTTGCATACTACCAATGTTGATCAGCTTCATGCTTACTTAGAACAACATGAACGACATGCAAATGAAGTTCCTGTTGAATGCATGAAACGTAACCCGATCCACATGCTTTATTGCATCTCACCAAATAACACAGTTACCTTATCAAACTCATCAACATACTTACCAAAACACTCAACTTCAAGCACCAGCTTTAACATATCCATCTTCACAGAATGGTTCACCTTATCAGTCTCAACAATACTCAACTCATCAATCATCAACACCTCTTTCAGTAACTTATCCATCTAATGATTTACAAATCATTATTCAACCACAATGTTTTATATCTCGCATCATCTCCATCCTCAATTGGAATATCCTTCCCAAATTAACTAACAATCTGGATTTTCCCAACAAGACTCCGGTCTAATTGTTCTAGTGTTCCAGAAAGGTGATGATCCCATTGATGCCATCAATCACATGATGTCATTTTTTGAACTGCATTGTCACCGCCCGTTATCCCACTTCCGAATAGATATCTGAGAAAACTTGCTAACCCAAGGCAAACAAGCTACCATCAATTATGAAGAGTAACACACTATAAGGCCAATTCAGGGGAGATCAAACTTCTTTTTGCTGCAGATCACTTCCAAAGGGACTTACACTCCAGGAGCAATTGCAGCAATTCTAGAAAACAGAAGGACGGTTTAAATTGCTACAACTGCAAAGGGGAAGGTCACATGTCCAGACAGTGCACCAAACCAAAGAGAAAAAGGGATGATTCGTGGTTTAAGGAGAAAGTGTTGCTGGTACAAGCTCAACACATGGTCCAAATCTAAATGTAGGAGGAACTACTATTTTGGCAGATCCAGATATCTTGAAGGCAAAGGACACACAGACTATCCATTACTCACAATGCGGCATATCAAGCCTGTAGTTGGATGCATATGACGCTATTATTAAACAAACTCAACTCTGCCAAAGTTATCTCATGGCGAATTTATCTCATTATGGTTCAGATGCTCTTGCTGAGGTACACAATCATGATAATATGAATAATAATGCGGTAAATCAAACTGTGCAGGTGATGTCGTCTTCTCAACAGTCAAATGTTGTGAATCATTCAGAGACTGAAATAACCAGTGGATAAGCAGATCATTCCTTATTCTCAGTATGTGATTGAATCACAACAAGCAACTGTTCAGAATTTTAACTCCTCTGCACAACAAGATTGATTTAATATTAGTCTAATGATAGACAATCCAAAAAACCCAAGTTGCTAATTGTACCAAGATAAATCCCGGAAAATAAGAGTGTCAATGATACCTTAACTCATGAGCTTGAAAGATATAAGGAACAAGTTAAAGTTTTGAAAGAAGGACAAAATGTTGACTTAAGGAGTAAGGATAATGTTTCAGACACATGTGCACAGTCTTTATTACAAACGGTTACTCTTCTAAAAAATGATTTTAAGAAAGAAGAATCTAGGAACATTGATAGAGAAATAGCTCTAGAAAAGCAGATCAAACAACTAGATAATATTGTTTTTAAAAGAGATCAATCTGCACAAATTGTTCACATGTTGACGAAACCTCAGTTTTTCTATAATAATACCACTAAACAAGCTCTAGGTTTTCAAAATCCTTATATCCTGCAGAACAGCTCAGAAGTTGAAAACCAAAGCTATATGTTGGTGGATATTATTATTTACACTAATCCTGATTTGATTCCTGACTCAGAAGGAACTTAGCACTTGCGGAAGAGAATCGTTCGAAAATGCTTTTAAAACATAAGGATAATATGATGTTAGAAAAGGAAAAGCAAGTTGATACCACACCAATAGATTATGCTGCTCTTAACCAACTTTATAAAGATTTTCCAACATGATTTGTTCCACAACTGAATTAATCTCTGAAACAAGGCCTTTTGATCTCAGAATTCTGTGGCATCCTTTATAGAACTCACACTTTCTATTAGACCCACCAATGTTTATGTACCAAAGAACTTCCTAAATCAAGCATGTTTAACACGAGTTTGAAGAAACATAAACACAATGAAAGCATCGCACCACTTGCTAACTTTGACTGTGGTATTCAAAGAAAGGCCACACCCACAAAGCTATCACTGAGGTTCTTGGGCTTTCGAACATACAAGAAGCTTGTTTTAGAGATGAAAAAATTCCATATATAAAAGCTCTGAAGGACTTATTTTATGTACATTCAAGCCAACATTTGGTTGAGGAAGCTTTCTGAAGTCCAAAAATGTCCTTCTAACAAATGAGAACAGGGCTGTAAACAACATCGTATTGATTCAAAAACATTTGAAGTTAAGATGAATCAAGTTTTGAATGAAAATGAATGACTCTTGAAACAAGTGATGAGCAAAGATATTATGAACTTATTTGCGAATTCCTCTGTGGATAATGATTCTGTGAATGTGCATGATTGTCAAAAGTGTCCCCCCCCCCGCACCTCAAACTGAGACTGAGCTTTCAAACGGTTTTTGTTAAAAGGGAAACGATATGATAAACTGTTCAAAAGTTTTTACCATGCTTCTTGAAAAACATTTGCATCTCTATAGAATTGACACCAACATAAACAGGAAATTTTCAAAGGAAAATTCTGTTTCAAATCAAAGTGTTCCAATTTTTGAGTCATGTGTATATGAAATTAAATGAATTAAAAGCTCAGTCCCAAGAGAAAGACACGGTAATTTAGAAGTGTAAAATAGAGAGAATACAAATCACCTTAGTAGGAAATCAGGATAAGGAAAAAAAAGAGAAAGAGGTAGAAAAAAAAATAAAGGATGAAAGGAAGAAGACATTAGAAACAGCAGACAGGACGGGACAAAAAAGTGGACAATATGAGGTATACATCGTGAGAACTAAAAGGAGAAAAAAAATCAAGAAGGAAGAATACGAACGAAATTAACATGAATAATGGGACAGAATCAAATAAATAACATGATGCATCCCGCCACCCGTGGCTTCTACCCGACCCCTTCCCTGATCTCCCTTGACTCCCTAGCCCACGCACCACTCTCTCCCATCATTCTGCCGGCGGCCTGAACGCCCCTGCAATCTCGGCTGTACACCCGCAAGACGCCCCCCCCCAACAACTTACCTACCTTCCCACAAGTGCCTCCTCACACTTTCCCCCACCTTTGCTGGTTCCAACACATCCACGGATCCCCACCCACCCTGAATGCATATTCTCATCAGATAAGCAATGTCACCCTATTATCCCAATTCAATATTTATGTTTTCAATCTCTTCTAACTTCCTGTTAGGATCTTATCCTTATCCACATTTCCACTATTAGATTTGTATTACTCATCTTTTAACTCTTAATACCGTAGTCTTTCTCATTGGTACTGAGCTTTCAATACATTAATTCAAAACATTGATCAAAAACTTGGAACACTATGATTTGAAACAGAAGTTTCCCCGCTTTGAAATTTTCCTGTTTAAGATGTAGCTGCAACTTCGTAAAGAGATGCAAGTTTTTCAAGATTGGTAAAACTTTTGAACATTTATCATAAGTATCCCTTTTAAACAAAATCCTTTTGAAGCTCAGTCTCATGTTTTGAAGACTCTTTTGACAATCATGCACATACACATGAATCATTACCCCACAGAGGAATTCACAAATAAGTTCACAATATCTTGCTCATCACATGTTCAAAGTCGTTCATTTTCATTCAAAACTTGATTCATCTTAACTTCAAATGTTTTGAATCAATACGATTTGTCTACAGCTGTTCTATTTGATAGAAGACATTGTTGGACTTCATAAAGTTCATCAACCAAATTTGGTTGAATGTACTAAAAAATTCTTCAGAGTCTTTATAAATGGAATTATTTCATCTCTAAAACAGCTTTTTGTATGTTCGAAAGCCCACGAACCCTCAGTGATAGCTGTGGGTGTGGTCCTTTCTTTGACTACCACATCAAAGTTAGCAAGATGGTGTTTAAGTTTCTTCAAAACTCGTTGTTAACCATGCTGAATTTAGGAATTCATTTGGGAACCTAACCATTGGTGGTTTCCAATAGAAAGTGTGGGTTCTAAAAGAAATTCACAAATTCCTGAGATCAAAAGGCCCTTGTTCACAGATAATTTCATTTGTGGAACAAATCATGTTTGGAAAATCTTTATAAGTTGTTTTAAGAGCGCATAATCTATTGGTGTGGTATCACCTTGCTTTTCCTTTTCTAACATCATATTATCCTTATGTTTTAAAAGCATTTTCGAACGATTCTCTTCCGCAAGTGCTAAGGTCTCTTCTGAGTCAGGAATCACAATAGGATTAGTTTAAATAATAATATCACCAACATATAGCTTTGGTTTCAACTTCTGAGCTTTCTGCAGATAGAAAGGATTTTGAAAACCTAGAGCTTGTTTTATGGATATTGATCATAGAAAAACATGAGGTTTCGCAACATTGAACAATTTGTACAGATTGATCTCTTTTAAAAACAATATTATCCTAGTTATTTGATCTTCTTTTCTAGAGCTATTTGCTCCTATCAATTGTTCCTAGATTCTTCTTTCTTAAAATCATTTTTTTAGAAAAGGTAACCGTTTGTAATAAAACTATGCAGCATGGGTCTGAAACATATCCTTACCCTTAAGTCATACATTTTTGAGTACCTTCTTTCAAAACTTTAACTTGTTCCTTATATCTTTCAAGTTCAGCAGTTAAGGTATCATTGACACTCTTATTTTCCAGATTTATCTTGGTACAATTAGCAACTTGGGTTTTTAGTTGTTCAATCATAGATAATATTAAATCATCTTGTTGTGCCAGAGGGATTAAAATTCTAAACCATTGCTTGTTGTGTCAATCACATACTGAGAATAAGGAATGATACGTGCTATCACTGGTTATTTCAGTCTCTGAATGATTCACAACATTCGACTGTTGAGAAGACGACATCACCTGCACAGCTTGATTTACCGCATTATTATTCATATTATCATGATTGTGTACTCACAAGCCTCTGAACCAAATGAGATAAATTCGCCATGAGAGACACTTTGGCAGATTTAGTTTGTCATAATAAAGAGTCATAAGCAATCCATACATCATCAGCTTTGATATGCATCAATTGTGAGTAATGATAGTCTGTGTGCTTTGACCTTCAAGAATATCTGGATCTGCCAAAAAAGCTAGTTCCTCCTCATTTAGAATTTGACCATGTGCTTGAGCTTGTACCAGCAACACTTTCTCCTTAAACCACGAATCATCCCTTTTTCTCTTTGGTTTGGTGCACTGTCTGGACATGTGACCTTCCCCTTTGCAGTTGTAGCAAATAACCGTCCTTTGTTTTCTAGAATTGCTTCCACTTGCTCCTGGAGTGTAAGTCCTTGAAGTGTCTGCAGCAAAAGAAGTTTGTCTCCCCTGAATTGGTTATAGTGTTACTCTTCCATTATTGATGGTAGCTTGTTGCCTAGGGTTAGACAAGTTTCTCAGCTGATTATTGGTAGTGGGATAACGGGAGGTGACAACTGCAGTCAAAAATGACATCATGTGATTGATGGCATCAATGGGATCATCACCTTTCTGGAACACTGGAACAATTAGACCGGAGTCTTGTTGGGAAAATTCAGATTGTTAGTTAATTTGGGAAGGATATTCCAATTGAGGGATGGATGATGATGGAGAATAAACATTGTGGTGAATTAATGATTGAAAATCATTAGATGGATAAGTTACTGAAAGAGGTGTTGATGATTGATGAGTTGAGTATTGTTGAGACTGATAAGGTGAACCATTCTGTGAAGATGGATATGTTAAAGCTGGTGCTTGAAGTTGAGTGTTTTGGTAAGTGTGTTGATGAGTTTGATAAGGTAACTGTGTTATTTGGTGAGATGCAACTAAAGCAAGAGGATCGGAGTTACGTTCATGCATCAACCGAACTTCATTTGCATGTCGTTCATGTTGTTCCAAGTAAGCATGAAGCTGATCAACATTGGTAGTATGCAAGTCTTTGACCAACTTAACATCAGTAACAAATTTGCTCTATTCATCAGGAGGGGTTTTAGAAAGTTGTTATTAACTTGAAATTGTTCCAGTGCATCTTGTAGATGTTCATATCATTAAGTAGTAGTGTGAATCTCAAGTAGTACTCGTGTAACGACTCTCCTTTCTTGTAAGTGAACTTATCAAATTCATCGTACAATCTTACATCCTCGTCAATTGCTTTGTTAATGACGTCCTTGCATGAGCATTTTAACTCTCCCAAAGATCGCTTGGCTACACGATGTTGACTCACAAGAGCAATAGATTTCTGTTAGGAAGCCTTAGAGAATGGATATTAATTGCTTTGATGTCACAATCAGGCTTGAATGGCTTCTTCAGGGGTGGCCTCAGTATATTCCCTTAAGTCTGTTACACCATCCACTGTGATTGATGGCCAAACGATTGTACCTTTCTCAACGAACCAAGATCTGTTCTACATATGGTCTATTCATCCAATAAAGTTCCATCCGCTCTTCCATGAATCATACAATTGTTTTTCAAGCATCGGTGGTTTATTGGTCACCAAAAACCCGAGAGAATTGATTTATCACAAGAGTCGTCCATTGATAACGTGATATCAAAAAGATACTAATTGATCGATCAGTGGTAGAAAGAAATATGTTTGAATTTGGTTGTTGATGTCTTGAAATAATTCCCTGAAACAACACGGGATTTTACCAATTCCTCGACAAAACGCGAGAAAACAAGTTAATGTTTCACGGGATTTTACAAGTCAAAGAAATAACCGTATAATTTAGAAATTTAGAAATTTGAGTTTGTTAGGTGTTGGTTTAAAAGTTACTAGTTCGGTTTGCACTTCGTTCGGTTGTCAAGAAACTTTACTAGTTCGGTTATCTTGTTCGGTTCCAAAAGGAGTAACTTAGTTTGGTTGAAAACTAGTTCGGCTCAAGAAGAGAATACTAGTTCGGCTCAACAAGAAAAAACTAGTTCGGCTCAAGAGGAAAATACTAGTTTGGCTCAACAAGAAAAAAAACTAGTTCGGTCTCAACCCAGAAAAAAACGAGTTCGGGCTAAAAAGAATACTAGTTCGGTTCCAATTAACTAAACTAGTTCGGTTCACTCGTTCGGTTAACTAGTTCGGTTAACTAGTTCGGTGCCAATTAACTAAACTGGTTCGGTTCACTCGTTCGGTTAACTAGTTCGATTGTCAAAGGAGTAAACTAGTTCGGTTCAAACTAATGACAACTCGTTCGGTTCCAACTAAAATCAACTCGTTCGGTTCCAACTAAAAACAACTCGTTCGGTTCCAACTAGAATCAACTCGTTCGGTTCCAACTAAAACAACTCGTTCGGTTCCAACTAAAACAACTCGTTCGGTTACAACTAAAATCAACTAGATCGGTTCCACTGGTTCGGTTAACTAGTTCGGTTAACTCGTTCGATCTTCTAGTTCGGTTCCAACAGACAAGACTAGTTCGGTTGTAACTAAGACGAAACCCAAATTTTCAAAACTCAAAAAGACACATTTTGATTGGTTTTTTGCAAAAAATCTTAGTCACTACTATTGTTACAAACCTATAAGGAACAAGAAAAAATGACAACTTTAAGTTTTTAAGCCAAAAAATTAAGATCAAGGGTTTTTAGCTCTTTGTAAAGGTTTTGAACACAAATCAAAAGACAAACACAAAAACTAAACACACCACTCCATGGCTCTTACCCCATTAAAAGATACTAGTATCTTTGATATTTACCAGAACTAGAGAATAGAAGTGGGTTGGAAAGTTTCTAGAGAGAGAAAGTAATATGGAATAGATGATAATAAGATTATGTGTGTAATGAGAAATGAAACAACCAACCATCCTCTCCAAGGCATGGAGAGGGTATATATACTACATACATGGCCGGTCATGGGCCTTAACGGCATTCCATAAGGCCTACCGACTAGCTTACTAGACAAATCATATAACCCAAACTACGGCTAAGACTATTCAACTTGGAAGTGTGACCGATACTTTTCTTGTTTCCAAAAAATTGGTCACCAAGATTTTATCAAATAGTCCTTCGCTTGTAACGGAGTGTCGCGTCCCTCTTTATTTTCACTTGGAAGGCTTCGAATGAAGGCCTTTAAATATAAGGCTCATGTGTCGCCTTATTTCATCTTTTATACGTTGAAACTTTTAGAGACTTGGTGAATCAAATCTTTGTTGTAAATAACAACACAAGAGATTTGAAGAGAATTCATTACATTCATTGATCGTGTAGGAAGATTTACATCACTTTGAACATGATCACTTGGTTTTCTACACTTAGTAAATTCCCCTTGACAAATGGTAGTCTAAATAGTGACTTTAAAAATAATAAAGAGTAAGCTTTACATGTAAAACTTACGAAGGTTCAAACTTATTCGTTCAACATTGACTAGGATCTCCTTTATGTTTTCATGATGACAAATAAACGTTCGTAAATAGTAAAATAACAAACGATAGCCTAAATCTAAAAAATCAGATTTTCCTATACGGCGTGCTGGTCACACGTCAAGATGATTATTGATCAAATACATTATTGATTATCATGGATTAAAGTCTAAATGACTAAATGAGTTTGTGGTATTTAGAGATTAATTATGCTTTGAGTTTTCTCACCTCCTTACCTATAAATGTTTTACAAACTCACATGTATTCCTTACATGTACAAGTCCACACTTCTTCTACACAATCTTACAACCCATTCCTCCTAATTATTTGTTCACCCTTCTTACCTAACAAATGATTTCATCTCTTCCACACACACTCCAAACACCTTCTTTCTAAACAATTCCATAATCACATATGCCCACTCTTTTCTCTCTTATTGGCAATGTGATTATAAACCTAAATTAATCCTTTGATTTCATCTTTATCTTCATCTTCATTTTCATCTTCAAACCTTCACTCACAAAAGCCTTCACTAAATAATTCGAAATCTCATCCTCAATATGTCAACTCACATTGCCTTACATAATGTACTATCCTTGTACTTGGTGTACTTCTTGTTCCCTACATTCCAAACAATGAATTTTCCACATCTTATCAAAACTCTCTCCACCACTCATTCACAATTCACCTTCTTCTTCACAACATTTGAATTTCACACATACACACTTCTTCATCCTCACCCTTAATCAAGCTATTTCATTAATCTATGTTCCTACATTCTTTTCTCCACCATTGGATTGAAATTAAACAAACACAACAACCACACTTTCTCTTTTACCCTTGATCGAGCCACCTCATTAATCCAATATGCCTTAAACTCTCTTCTTAACCCTTTGATTGAAGTCTTATCTCAAACAAACACACTTCCTCTTGCAAACATACACGTCTCAATCACATAACAAATACACCTCTCTTTCAACCATTGATCTTGCCACTTTACTAATCCAACTTACCTCTCTTCTTCACATCCTCACCATCCATTTCAAACCAAGATCAATATGCTCCCTTCTATTACATCATGCCAACTCATTCACATCTCATTCTCTCTTATCCAACATGTGGCTAATTCAATTTGAAATTCAAATTTTAAATTCTTCCCTCTTTCTATCTAAACAAAGAATATTCCATGAATATTCTCTTATACCATTAACTAGCTTTTGAAACCCTCAGTTGGATCCCAACTAAGCTAGTTACACTTTGAGGAATACCTAAAATACCCCTTTTCGATAACTCTTTTCTCTCTTTACAATATCAGTTAAGCGGAAGGCTTTTAAATACTCCACAAATATTTTAATCAAATGGCTATTTAAGTTAGTTAAACTTGAGTATAAGGATGATTGAAAGGTCATAGCGTGAAGTAAAATTGGGGGTTTAACAAGTGCGGGTATTTAAAATGCCAAAATCCTGAAGAGAATATTTTAGGAATCTAGCACACTGGCCACGCGCTGACTCGTAGGAAGCGCACCACACGCGAAATATTTTCCAACGCTTTGGATTATTGGCCTATAAATACCCACCCTTGGCCTTTGTATTCCTAATCTCTTGCAAACATTCTTTCCTCTAACCTCTAAGTCTAACTCCTTTTGTGTTCTTAATCTTCTCTTCTATCATCGATTGAAGAACATACATCTTCGCAAGAGAGCCACACAAGTACCTAATCCATACTTGTGTGTTTTTTGAGGGTCTTCTTTCTTATACCCTTTCTTTAGAATTGAGTCTCTAGGTTAGGTTAGGACTTGGTTCAACTATCATTTATTCAATCAATCGAGATCATTAGGGATCTAGCTGGGATTTTGTAAAGCTTCCAATGGGATCCAGCCTAGATCATTGGGAGTCTAGGCTGGGGTTTTTGTAAAAGCTTCCAATGGGAAAGCTTAAAGTATATTAGGTTAAGAGTTGAATTAAAAACATCGGTCATATGGTTGGATTCCGGGGCGGAATAACCATATGTAGTAACTCTTCTTTGTAGCGTCAAGGCTTGTTGAAATGTCGGTGAGTTAAATTCTAATACGGTTTATAGTCCATCATAAGGATTATACTAGTATAGTATCAGAGTCGTGGATTCGTAACTGGACGTACAAGAAGGATTAAACTCCCCTTCCCGAACTAGTATATATCGTGGTGTCTCTTTTTCTCTCTATCTACTTATTGTTCTCATTGCAAAGTAATATTAAGTACCACTGCTCCGTTCCTCTATTCGAGACTTGAAGATATAAAAAACATCAAAAAATCAAGAAAACCAATATTCACCCCTCTATTTCTACAAAACCATTCCATGTTTGATCAACTAGGGAACCAGAGAGTGTTTCCAATTTATAGTCTTCGTAGGCTTTCCTTACTACGTATGGCCCTTCCCAAGTTGGTCTCATTTTTCCCTGGAACTTAGATTTGTTTACGTTGTTAAGTCAAAGTACGTATGTACCTAGCTTGAAGATAGAAGATCAAACCCGTTTTCTGTAGTACCTATCTAACTTTTGCTTATAGTAGGCTTCCTGAATGGAAGCTATTTCCCTTTGTTCTTCAAGGAGATCCAATTTTTCCCTAAGCCTTTTTTCATTCTTCTTGACTTCAAATTCCTTTATTTGTTTAGTTTCCACGCTTATCTCTATGGGGTCTACTGATTCCGAACTGTAGGTTAGGCTGAAGGGAGTTTCTTCGTTGCTGGACTCAGCTGATGTCTTGTGTACCCATAATACTTGTGGGAGTTCATCTACCCAGTCTTGGTGGTTTTTCCCTAGTCTTTGTTCCATGCCGTTGACAATATCTATGTTCGTGACCTCTACTTGTTTATTTGCTTGAGGATGGTAGATGAAGGTGAAAGACTGGTGTATGCCTAGCCTTTGGCAGAAGGCTAGGAAGATACCTTCAGCGAATTGTTTTCTATTATCGGAGATGATGACTTGCGGGGCTCTGAATCTACATACGATGTGCTACCAGATAAACTTCTCCATGTGTTTTCCTGTTATGGATACAAAAGGCGCCGCTTCTACCTATTTGGTGAAGTAGTCTATTGCTACGACTAGAAATTTTGCCCCGCCTAGAGAAATTGGTAAAGGTCCTACAATGTCGATTCCCTATTGAATAAAGGCCATGCCGAAGTTATCGAAGTCAATCTTGCTTTGGAATTCTTGGTACTGATGAATGTATTTAACAGGCCTCACACCTTTGTATCTCTGCCTTTACATCCACGTGCATCGAAGGCCAATAGTATCCTAACTTCATGATCTTTGACACCACTAATCATGGTCCTGTATGCATGCCGTAGAACCTTAATGGACTTCTTGGATTATTTGAATTTAAGATAAATCCCACATAGAAATGTAAAGATAGAAAAGAAATAGATTAGGATCAATATGCATACATGTGAAGAGTATAGGGACTACTATTGTAATTTATTTTTACTTAGTCACATCACTAAGTATAAATAAGGCTCTAAACCACCGTGATGCTAGTCCTACAACCCGTAATGCGTAACCTTGCCATGAACTACACTAGTATCAATGCGCCTTGACTTTGTTTTATTTGGCTTCAATGTCTTTGGTTGGCCTCAGTTCAGGTTTCTATTGAGAGGAACTGAAGAATTTTGGTTGAGTGTTATTTTGAAAAGCTGATGAGTATAAGGGAACTAAAGTCTTTAAGAAACAATCTCTTGCAAAGTGACCTTTCCTCCCATATTTTTGGCATTAAATTTATCAATTACCTTTGCACTACTAAACCTCTGGCTACCCTTTTTGTTAGGAATGAAAAAAGTGAAGATCTTATTGAGATTGAGTCTTGTAATAAATAGTGAAATATTAAATGTGTAATAGTTAGGTTAAAGGCTCGTGACTAAAATGTAGTAATAAGACCCGACAAATAGCTAAAAGCTAAGAGACAAGAGCTAGTAGCTCATTCTTGTAAATAGGTATAAATACCCCCTCCCTACCTCATTCATGAGGTACGCAATCAAATAACTCTTCATTTCTATCCCTCACTTTCTCTCTCTACTCTATCCTCTGCTCCTCCTACTCTCTAACTACTTTCTCTCTCTACTCTTTATCTCTCTATAACAAACACACACAAACACCTAAACACAAACTATATTTCTTATTCGATCTTAAATCAAGACCTAACAAGTGGTCCAAGAGCCAAGGAGCGATTTAGTATCGTTTAGTTAAGCTATCAAGGAAAGTATGATTATGTTGGTTAGAAGCTTCAAAAGACAAATAAAGATGGATTCATGGTAAGTATGTTGGTAAGCAACGATGACATGAAAATATCTCAAAGGCAAAGACGAAGGAAAATCAAAGATAAAGATCAAGATCACAAGAGCATGATTGGAACGAGACCACTATTGCACATCAAGACTCATGAAAATGAGCATTAAGAATCAAAGATCAAGGTCACAAGAGAGATCTTAATGATCACCCTTTAGGGGAAGATTGTTAGGAATAGAAAGTGTTGATCATTAATACAATCAAAAAGAGATCTCAATGATCGTCCCTTAGGGGGAGATTGTTAAGAATGAAAAAAGTGATGATCTTATTGAGATTAAATCTTGTAATAAATAGTGAAATATTAAATGTGTAATAGTTAGGTTAAAGGCTCGTGACTAAAATGTAGTCACGAGACCTAACAAATAGCTAAAAGCTAAAAGATAAGAGCTAGTAGCTCATTCTTGTAAATGGGTATAAATACCCCTCCCTACCTCATTCACGAGGAGCAATCAAATATCTCTTCATTTCCCTCCCTCGCTTTTTCTCTCTGCTCTATCCTCTCCTCCTCCTACTCTTTAACTACTTTCTCTCTTTACTCTTTCTCTCTCTATAACAAATACACACAAACACCTAAACACACATTGTATTGCTTATTCGATCTTAAATCAACACCTAACACTTTTTGAAGAACCTTCTAGACTTGGCCAAGAGAGCTCTTTCTTGAAATTCCTCTTCTAGGTCATTCAAGTATTCTTGACTGTCTCGTGTATCCTCGTCATCATCAAGACTATCTTGAAAGTCCTAGACAATAGAGGTTGAGAAGAAAGTATTAGATAAGGGTGTTGCAGTGGTTAAAGATTTTTTCTTTTTAGTATCACAAATACTGTCAATGAGGTTTTCTTCATATTTGAGTTTACCAAATAGAGAAGCAAGCTCAGATTCTTTAACATGATTAGTGTTTCTGAGACTTTAGCAGAAACTTAGCTACTTCTTTAGAAACCCGGTATTTATCTCCAGCTTTGAAAGTTTAATACCATTATTTACTAGTTCATTCAACAAAGCTTTGTATCTAGTGAAAGTTTGTGTTAGATTTCTACCTTCTTTGAATTTGAAGGTATTATTACATAGTTTTTGGTCCATGACCCTACTTTCTTTCACATCAAAGGGGCCCTCAAGATATAGTATCAGGTCTTCCTAGGTAGATTTAGCTGTCTCAAAGTTGTTGACAAAGTTCATTTGGTCATCTGAAAGGAAAAACAAGATGAGACTTTTGATTCGTTAATCCAAGCCACCTTTCTCTCATCACATGTCTATTGTCCTTCAGGTTTCCTTTGACAAGCTATTATAGGGACATATGGACCATTGAGAAGAATGTTTTTGAACTGGGCTTCAATACCAACTATGTGGCACATGAATCTCTTCTTTTAATTGGTGAAATTTTCTACCTCTAGCATAGGAGCAGCATTTAACTGGCCACCCCTATATTCAAGAGTCTGTGGTACTTCTGCTACCATTTCAATGGATCTTGATTTTAAAAATCTTTTGAGCAATTATACAAAAACTTTTAAAAAAAATTATAAGTCAAACTGCTCTGATACCACTTATTGGTACCCTTGAATGTGATATAAGGTTTATCAAGTTAAACTAATCACATTCCATGGCAATAAAGTGAGTTTTCAACACACACACACACACACACACACACATATATATATATATATATATATATTTTTTTAATAATATTATATATTTATAATTTATATAGTAATATATATAATATATATATATATAAAAGGATAATATAAAACAAGTATATATAAGAACAATATAAAAACAAGTTTAAAACACACAGATTTAACTTTTCAACATATAGGTTCTTATTAGAATCAAATAAAGAATCTATGACACACTTTGCTTACGGAATAGCAAAGTGGTTGAATGACAATTCGGGTGTGATATCCTTTTAACTTAAACTTGAACTAAAGTTACAAGTTTAAGAAAAAAAACTATTTACGAATACGAGAGCTTCAGCTCCAGTGGTCTCTTCAGTTTGTTTAGGAGATTAATGCTTTTCAATGTGTTTCACATTAATTGGAAGAAATATCATTTACTCCTTACATCGTATTCCTTTTATAGGCAAAGGAATTATGGTTTACAAGTTTAACCTAGGATACGTGTCATGCATTAGATGGGTGGTTGAGATATCATTTAATGCACGCATGCCTAGGGGTACTAAGGTGCAATCCTTTAAGAAAAGTAGTTGTACTTCTTACCAACTTTAGAAGTATACTTTCCCAAGGAGATTTGCTTTATTCCTTTTGATATAAAGAAATATTTTTCCCGCCTTGTAAACCTTCTAGAAGAGAAACATTTTGTTTTAGCTTCTAAGAGGATAAGGCCTTCTTTAGTTTCTGAACCGCTACATAAACTAAAGTGAAGATAATGCTTGATCTTCTAAGTACCTGAAGTGCCAAAGCTGAACTGTCTTTAGCGAGCCAAAGCTAAACTTGTCTTTAGCTAGTTTACACTTAGGGAATTTTATGTTTAAATCTACTGAGAGACTGAAGGGCTCAGGAACTGACCCAACACTAACACACTCATTAAACTTAAACCAACTCATATACTAAACCTTTTTGATGAAAATGTGAAGATATATTAGCACCAAAACTATTATAATGTTTACAAGGAAGATATGGATATAAAACATGTTGGAGATCGACCTTAATACAAAAACAACATACAACAACAAATAAAACTTCCTTAAATCTTCACATTCACATGTCAACCACTACATTTCTCATACATTATACACATTTAGGGAAATTCCATAGTAGAATCAACCTAAACTGCATAACAATGAGCCTTATGACTGCTAAGACTATTGAACATGCTACATTCCCTTCATGAAGGCTAAATCTTAAGCCTGCTATAGCTACATCCTCACAACAAGCTTAAAACCTAGGCATCTATGAAAGGCATCACCTAATACAACAACCTTGTTATGCCAGATAATGAACTACATTTCCTTTATGAAGGTTATTCCATGATCATTCTCTAACTGCCCTTCACAGAATAACCATAAATAGACATCCATAAAAGGCATCACTCAATAACTCTAGGGCCCAACCATCTCTATATCAACCATCCAACACTGCTTTGCAGCTTATGATCCACCACATCCTATTTCCAAACACTCACTTAGTCTTTCCTCAGCTTAGCAGATACATTTTCCTTTACCAGATTTATCTTCACTTCTCAATCTAGCTGAGTTTTCCTCACTGCATTATTGATTTTAGCCTTAAGACTAATCAACCTTAGCTTTACCATTTCATATAGCATATTATATAGTTCATCAATACTTCTTCTTTCATCTCTAAATATTATGTAGTTTCTTTCTTGCCACAAGAAGTACACACTAGCAGTAGGACATAATTTCCCAATAATGATTTCAATTGAGTTCCCATTAAATTTCTCAACAAAGTTTGACACCACATCATTCCATTCTGAGACACCATAGTCTGCATCAATCTTATTTGTCACTTTATTCTAAAACTCCTTTGAAAACTCACACTTACAATGTAAGTCCATGTCATTGTTACATAGAGGATAGCTCGTAACATCATAAGATCCTTATATCCTTATCTTATCTTGAGTAGTTAGCTTATCATAAGATCCCTATACACTAAAATTAAGTCGTATAACTTATCCAATTCACACACACTTATCCTAACACACACATTAAACCCTAACACACCTACCCCCCCTTAGCGAATGTCATTATCTAGCATGTGCGGTGTTCTACTGGTGCTCTAACGGTTGGCTAATGGTGGTAATCTAGTCATGTCTACCACGGGAGATGCAATTAAGGTAATCCATATATATATATATATATATATATATATATATATATATATATATATATATATATATATATATATTCAATTGTATATGTTTATTAACTTGTCTAGAGTTTATTTGTTAATTCAAATAATAACTAATCTAGGCATGTTTATTATTTTTGGTTTGTTTTTTTGATGAGGTTGTAAAACTCCACTAAGTTTTACAACTCCCTAGGCAGTGAACCTAACCGTTGTAGTATAGTATAGGCAAGACTCGGGGGTTGTTATCCTTCTCTAGTAGAATAGTGTGTAAAGGCGCGAACTATATGTAACTAAGGTCTACGAGATTGAAAGAAGAATATTTTTGTATTTTTATATTTTAATAAAAGCAATTAAAATCTCAAGTTTGAAGGAGGTTCGTTTTAAACTAATGATCTAATAATTAAACTAACTCTAATGTGGAGAATGTTGGGAATTAAAGGCTTCTACAAGTTTCTACTGTTGGTTCAACTTAGTACTGCCAAGAGAAGACTTAGTGCTGCCAAGCTAAGTTAGTCCTGCTAGTGTTATAGCTAGTACTGCTAGTACAAAATGTTAGTACTGTCAGTTTATTAGTACTGTTAGTTATAATAGTTAGTAGTGTTAATTAAAATAGTTAGTACTACTTATGTGATATGCATGAGATATATTAGGAATAGATATGCATGATCATGTAACACGTTTTATAAGCCCATTAGGGTTTCCTTGGTGTATAAAAGGAACCCTACGGCATAGATCTGTACATCAAGTTTTATATAGTTTTCATAGC